>PVLA01011350.1:0-53995 GCA_004027455.1 Hydrochoerus hydrochaeris
CCAGCTCTCCTAGGTTGACACAGCGGGCAGGAGTTACGCCCCCAGCTCTCCTAGGTTGACACAGCGGGCAGGAGTTACACCCCCAGCTCTCCTAGGTTGACACAGCGGGCAGGAGTTACACCCCCAGCTCTCCTAGGGGTCCAGCTCCTCAGTCTCCAACATCGTGTCAGTTCCTTACCCTAAATCAATCTCTCTGTCCACCCCAGGATAGGTCAGTACTGCGTGGATACAATTCATACTTTCTTTTCATTCTATAATCAAAGCTATCTCTGCATCATCAATCCATCATCTTTGTAACTGTTTATTTTTCCTATCAAGGACTCTTTTTTTTTGTCCAAACTGAAGATTGAACCCAGGAATCAGGGACTTAGAGCTACACACCTTGTCTTTGTTATTTTGTATTTTGAGAGAAGTTCTCACTAAGTTACTAAATTACCCAGGCTGAGCTTGAACTTGCTTCAAGCTCTAGGAGTTCTGCGATGTACCAAACTTGCCTCAAATTCTTGTTTTTATATTTACTTGCATGTGAGTAAATGAAATAAGAAAGTGTTACATTACATATCAAATATATTGTTTTTAGAGATTGTCTTAGTTTCGTCCTCCTTCCATCAGGGCCCAACCTAGGTGATTAACTATTTAAAATAGTGTTGGGTATCATGACTCTGCACTTTTCTCCATCTCTTTTCAATATGGCAGACATGCTATTTGCCATGTGACCTTAGTCTAATAACAATATGCTTAAAATATATTGTCTGACGTTTGCATTGTACAATTAGAAGACAAGGCAGAAAAGACACACTTTGTAAATGAGACATATGACAAACTAACAAGTAACATCATATTAAATGGACAAAAACTGAAATCTTTCCATCCAAAATCAAGAACAAGACAAAGATGTCTACTATCACCACTCTTATTTAATACAGTTCTGGAAATATTAGCCAGAGTAGTTAGATAAGAAAGAGAAATAAAAGGAACAAGGGTAGGAAAACAAGAAGTTAAACCGTAGTTATTCACAGACAACATGATACTCTACATAGAAGCCCTGAAAAACTCCCCCAAAAGACTACTAGAATTAATTAACAAATTCAGTAGCATAGCTGAATACAGAGTTCACATTCAATAATCAATAGCATTCCTGTACACAAACCACAAGCTCACTGAAAGAGAAATTGGGGAAACCACATCTTTCATAATAGTATTCAAAAAAATGAAATAGTCATGAATCAATATAACAAAGGATATAAAAGATCTATACATTTAAAATCACATCACTCTAAAAAAAGAGATTCAAGAAGATATCATAAAATGGAAAGATATCCATCACTCATGGATAGGAAGAACCAACATTATGAAAATGGCCATACTCCCAAAACTGTTATACAGATTTAATAGTATCCCAATTAAAATAACATTAGCATACCTCACAGATCCAGAGAAAATATTCCTAAAATTTATTTGGAAACAGAAGAGAACTAGAATAGCAAAGGCAATCCTAGGCAACATAGGCAAGGCAAAAGACATAACAATCTTTGACTTTAAGTTATACTGCAAAACTACAGTGATAAAATCATCATGGTACTGGCAAAACAAAACAAAACAAAACAAAACAAAACAAAACAACAGATCTGAGGATCAATGGAACACATTAGAAGATGCAGACACAACTACAAAGACATTCAGCTACTTTATATTTGGCAAAGGTGCCAAATATGTTCTCTGGAAAAAAGCTTCTTTAATAAATGGTGCTGGAAAAATTGGCTTTCCACATGCTGAATACTAAAACTAGATATATATCTATAATCATGCAGTAAAATAAAGTCAAAATGGACCAAGATCTAAATATTAAAACAGAAACACTGAATCTACTGGAAGAAAAGGTAGATAGACATCTTGAAGACGTAGTAGTAGGCAGAGAGTTCATGAACAAAACCCAAACAGTACAAGAAGTATTTCAAAGAATCAACATCCGATATCTCATCTTGTAAAATAAGTTTTTACACATCAAAAGAAATCAGCAACAGAGTGAAAAAAATTTCCCCATAGATTGGGGAAAAAATTTTTGCCAACTGTCCCTCAGATAAAACACATCTATATAGAACACATAAAGAATTAAAAAACGTCAGGAGCCCCCAATTCAAAGGTGCAATCCAAAAATGGGCATTTGATATGGATATTCCATTCTCAAATAAATAAATATAAATGGCAAATAAATATATGAAAAAATGTTCAACATCTTTGGTCATTAGAGAAATGCAAATTAAAACAACACTGAAAATCCATCTCAATCCAGAAACAATGACCAAGATCAAGAAGTGAACCAGTAACAAATGCTAGAGGGGCTGTGTGGATAAAGGAACCCCTCTACATTGTTAGTAGGAGTCTAGGCTGATGCAACCACTGTGGAAATCAGTCTATAGATTCCTCAGAAAGCTAGGATTACAAGTCCCATTTAACCCACAAACCCTCTGTCTGTGAATTTTCTCAGCAGAATTAAAAACCATTATACCACAGTGATTTATGTTCACCCATGTTTATAGTAGCAAAATTTGTAATAGCCAAACTTGGAAAAAATCCAAATTCCCATCATTCAAAGAATAGTAGAAAGATATGGTATGTTTAGGCAATGGAGTACTATTCAGCTATAGAGAAAGATCGATTTGAGGCTTTTATAGGTAAATGGCAGTGACTTGAGACTATACTCATAAGTGAGGTAAATTAGATTCACATGTAAATATTGTCCCTCTAATGTAAGAAACTAAAAGTGTTAATAAGGTCCAAAGTCTAAAATAGATATTTTGAAAGGGTAAGAAACTGCTCAAAGGGAAAGAACAACTAAGATAGTAGAAAGGATAAAAGACAGAAGGGAAAAGGAAAATGTATATATACAAGATAGCTGAGATGATTGTAATACTAATTCTATTAGTTCATGGGAAAGAATGATTAATATTCATATGATTTAATCAATTTTGTACATCTGTATCTGGTAATCTAAGCAACTATTAAAAATAACAATATGCAATATTACAACCATTGTTGAATTCCTATCATCTTGTTTTGAAAGAATATATTGCTATTGCTTTGGGTTTTTTTGTTGTTTTTGTAGCTGTTGTTTGTTTGTTTTGTTTTTTGTTTTTCTCTTCCTTTTTTTTCTCTTTAAAATAAGAAAAAAAGGTCTGGGGATTTAGCTCAGTGGTATAAGTGCCTGCCTGGCAAGTGCAAGATTGCAAGTTCAATCCCCAGTACCCCCCCAAATATATATATATATATATATATATATATATATATATATAATTAAAAAATAAGCAGAGTTGGTGATGTTGATCAGCACAAAGGCCTTGAGGCCCAATCCCTAGCACTGGAGAAAAATGAAATCAACTCACCAATATATGAGTAGATTTAGGAATGTTAGTTTTGTGCACATCCATTCAGATAAGACAAAATTAGTACAATTTTTTCTGCTATTGAAGACAATATAATGGCTCTTAACACAGCTCACTGTGAATATAAAATCATGGATCATGATTTTTGAAATGACTAGAGCAAAAACATTTCTCATAGGTGACTTGGACTTCTTATGAGTGTTGTTTTTGATTAACATTTTGTATTTTTAGAAAGAAGAAATATTACAAAGTGGATAGGGTCCCATCACTATAGACCCTTATAAATGAAAGTCATTCATGAAATAGAAGTGATTGCTGACTGCCATTTTCCATTTAGCTACTTCTGTGTCAAAAATCCTGTGCAAGATCTTGATTTTTTTTTTCCATTTGAAGTTCCTTTATTGCATTAGATAAGGGAATTTCAAAATAATATAAAAATAATAGAAGCAATGATATGGCTCTGAAATGCTGAGGGCTGTTTTCACTATCACTTCAGTCGCTGTATACCATTTTAATCTTATGGAGCTATTGTGGGATGTGATCCACCAAGATGGGAAAAAACCAAGAGGCAACCTGACATGAAAAGATTAATGAGCTGTGGGGTCCACTCAGGATACAGGCAGATGGGATCACTGGGAAGCAAGCAGTTTGGGAGGAGACCTGAAGAACCTTAGAAACATCTGGGAAGAGAGGAAAGTTAGGCCCACACCAAGAGAGGAGCCAGACCTATGCTGTGAGGGGTTCCAGCTCAACAGCGCTGGCCTGGGGAGAGTTTGGGACCATCACTCCTGGTGCTTGGGTGCCTGCCCAGCTCCCTAGGACACTCAACTAGTCTTGAGAGGTTTCATGGGTTTCATTCAACCAGGGGAGCCAGGCCCGCACCGAGAGGGCCTCAGGCCTGCGCCATGAGGGGAACCAAGGCCCATGAGTCCTGGGAGCCAAGGGCACAGGAGGTGACTTCCAACACACCCAGGGAAAGTTTTGGAACATCACTCGAACCACAGAACTATAGGAAAATGACAAAATGAAAGACCAAAATGCAATCTCAAACATTCAGCCCATACCAAGAAAGCCTGGGAGCCATTTATGTAGAAAAAAAAATACTAGTCATACTCCTGAAATACCTGAAATGATATCAACTGAAATAAAGAAGCAAGTATGGGAAGCTATGAAGGAACTCAAATTAGAAATAATCTCCCAGGTAAAAGAAGTAATGATAAAAATAGTGAAAGAAATAGTGAACACATCTAAAAGAAGACAAAGCTAAAAAATTAGAGGAACAAAGCAAAAAGATAGAATCTCTGAATGAAGAGTACAAGAAACAAACAGAATACATGAAGCAGATTCAAAGAAGGAAATCAAAAATTCTATTGAAAGTTGCCAAAACCACCTCAATGAAAGTGAAGATAGAATTTCAGACCTCAAAGATAAGATTGCAGCTAGTGAACAGGAAAGGAAAGATCTTTTAAAAATAACAAGGAATCAGGAAATAACAATTCAACAGTTGCAAGATGATGCAAAGAAAAACAACATAAGATTAATACAGATAAATGAAAAAGAAGGGGACAACACAAATGATATCAAGAGGCTATTTACAGAAGTACTAGCTGAAATTTTCCCAAATATGAGAATGGAAACTGACATACAGATTAGTGAAGCATACAGTACTCCAAATAACTATAACCAAAATAAAACTACTCCTAGGTATATAATAATCACCATCCCAGAAAGCCAACATAAGAACAGAATATTAAAAGCAGTTAGAGAGAAAAGACAGATCACCTATAAAGGACAACCTATTAGAACCACAGCAGACTTCTCAACACAAACAATGAAGTCAAGAAGAGCACGGAGTAAAGTACTTCAAATCCTAAAGGAAAGCAACTTCCAACCCAGACTGATATACCTTGAAAAACTGTCCTTCAAAACAGATGGAGAAATAAGATACTTCATTGACAAAGAACAGCTGAAGAACTTCATGATCACCAAACAAACCCTGCAAAGAATACTGAAAGACATTCTAGATACACATACGAAAAAACCACTAAGCAAGACAGACAAGTAAACAGAATGGAAAGGTAAAGATACAGCAGCAGAAAGATAACATGTCAACAATAAACCAATATATAACAGTTATAACCATTAATGTAAATGGCCTCAATTCAACAATTAAAAGAAACAGACTGGCAGAATGGATCAAGAAACAACATTCAACCACATGCTGTCTGCAAGAAACCCATCTAACCCAAAAGGAAAGTCATAGACTGAAAAATCAAAGGATGGAAAACAATACTTCATGCAACAAGAACTCAAAAAGAAGTGAGGGTAGCTATTCTGTTTGCAGACAATGTGAACTTCAAAACAAGAATGATCCAAAGAGATAAACAAGGTCACTACATACTAGTTAGAGAAAAACTTCAAGAGGAAGAGAGAGCAATCTTAAATATATATGCACCAAATTCCAGAGCACCCAGCTATGCAAAACAAGTATTAACAGAAATGAAATATCAAAGAAGTAATAACACAATTATAACAGGAGACCTTAACATGCCATTGACACAAAGGGACAGATCAACTAGACAGAAAATCAGCAAAGAACAGAACTGAATCACACCTGTGAACAAATGGACTTAATAGACGTATACAGATGTGCCATCCAACAACATCAGAATATACATTCTTCTCAGCAGTACATGGGACATTCTCTAAAATAGACCACATACTAGCCCACAGAATATATTTAAGTAAGTACAAAAGAATTGAAATCATTCCATGCATATTATAGCCTTGAAACTAGAAATTAATTATAAAAGAAACTGCAAAACCCCACAAACACATGGAAATTGAACAATATACTCTTGATCAATCAATGGGTTACAGAGGAAATTAAACAAGGAATTAAACAATATATATAAGCAAAAAAATACAAATATAACTTACTGGAACTTGTGGGATACAGTGAAAACAGTCCTCAGAGGAAAATTTATTGCACTGAGTTCCCACATTAGGAAAACAGAATGAACACAAATAAACAACCTGATACTGCACCTCAAACACCTAGAAAAAGAAGAGCAAGCCAAGCCCAAAGCCAAAAGAAGGGAGGAAATTATAATGATCAGAGCAGAAATTAATGTAATACAGACTAAGAAAACAATACAAATAATCAATGAATCAAAGAGTTGGATCTTTGAAAGAATAAATAAAATTGATAAGCCCCTAGCCAACCTAATTAAAAAAGTGAAAGAAAAGACTCAAATTCATGCAATATGGAATGAAGACTGTGAAATCACTACCGACTCTGGAAATACAGAAGATCATCAACACATATCTTGAAAACCTCTACTCTCATAGGTTTGATAACACAGAAGAAATGGACAGATTCCTAGAAACGTATGAACCACCAAAGCTGGGTCAAGAAGGTGTAAAACTGCTGAATAACTCGATTTCTATTAATGAAACTGAAAATGTAATTAAGTCCTTATGAACAAAGAAGTGCCCAGGCCCAGACTGATTCACTGCAGAATTCTACTAGAAATACAAAGAAGACTTAATGCCGATACCCCTCAAAATGTTCAATGAAATTGAAATGGAAACAATTCTTCCTAACTCAGTCCTGGAAGCAAATATTACTGTAGTACCAAAATCTGAGAAAGACCCAACTGAAAAAGAGAACTACAGGCCAATATCCCTAATGAACACAGATGCAAAAATCCTCAATTAAATATTGGCAAACAAGATGCAGCAAATCATCAAGAAGATTATACATTATGACCAAGTGGGAGTCATCCCAGGCATGCAGGGATGGTTCAACATGCATAAATCAATAAAGGCAATCCACCGTGCCAATAGAGCCAAAAGCAAGAATCACATGATCATTTCTATAGATGCAGAAAAAACTTGATAAAATCCAACACCCACTCATGGTAAGAACCTTACAGAAAAATGGAACAGGTGGTCTCTACCTCAATATGATAAAGGCCATCTATGACAAACCAACAGCCAGCATCATATTAAATGGCCAAAAACTGAAAGCCTTTACCTTGAAATCAGGCACAAGACAAGGATGTCCCTTATCACCACTCCTATTCAACATAATATTGGAGATACTAGCCAGAACAACTAGACAAGGGAGAGAAATAAAAGGAGTAAAGATAGGAAAAGAGGAAGTTAAATTATCATTACTTGCAGACAACATGATACTCTACATAGAAGACCCCAAAACTCCATTGAAAGAATCCTAGATATAATATATAAATTCAGCAATGTAGCTGGATACAAAGTCAATACTCAAAAAACAATAGCATTCCTATACACTAACACAAAATCACCAAGAGAGAAATAAGAGAAGCCACACCCTTCAAAATAGCATCTAAAAAAATGAAATACTTAGGAATTAATCTAATGAAAAAGGTAAAAGAAGTATACAGGGAAAATTATAATACTCTGAAAAAAGAAATCAAAGAGGACCTCAGTAAATGGATAGGAAGAATAAATATCGTAAAAATGGCCATTCTCCCAAAATTGTTATACAGATTCAATGCAGTCCAAATGAAAATACCACAAACATACCTCATAGATCTAGAGAAATCACTCCTAAAATTCATCTGGAACCAGAAGAGACCTAGAATATCAAAGGGAATTCTAAGCAGCAAAGCCAAATCAGGAGGTATCACAGTCCCTGACTTGAAGTTATACTTCAAAGCTACTGTAATAAAATCAACATGTACTAGAATAAAAACAGATCTGAAGGTCAATGGAATAAATTAGAAGATACAACCACAACTGTGCACACACTCAACCACCTTATCTTTGATAAAGGGGCCAAACATGTTCACTGGAAGAATGATAGTCTCTTTAATAAATGGTGCTGGAAAAACTGGCTCTCCATACGCTGAAAACTAAAACTAGACCCATGCCCGTCACCATGTACTAAACTAAAATTTAAATGGATCAAAGATCTAAATATTAAAACAGAAACACTAAATCTGTTGGAAGACAAAGTAGGTAAAAATCTTGAAGATTTTTATGGAAATGGAGATATTATAGTAGCCATTGTTCATTTTTTGTTATTTGGTTCAGAATGCCCTGTAATACTTTCATTCTCTTGAATGATTTTATTCTATTTTGTTAAGTTTGATAATATTGTGTGAAGCTATGCTCAACTATTTCAAAGAAAGAGACATTATGGTAGCTACTGTTGATATTCAATTGTCTTGTTGTGAAGTGTTGTGTTGCTTAAGTTTTTCTGTTTTGATCTGTTTTATTCTGTCCTCTTTTGTTTTATTTTCTGTAAAATAAAATTTTTTAAAAAAGAAACATCTGGGAGAGAAGCTGGAGTGAATGGATCACTGAGCATGTTGGAGGTTAGAAACAGCAGTGGGCTTCCAGAAATCCACACTGTGAGAGAAAAGGAGACTAGTAAATATTATCCTTATTGCTTACAGTTGTAAGTATTATAATGGTGCTTAGAAATCCCTAGAAGGCCAGGTAGAAGAAAATGTGAGGCAAGTCAAATATTTAACCCTTGTTGCCTTGCTGATGTTTCTACGGCCAGGGGTGCCTTGTGTATTACCTTTCATGTCATCAGCCTTTTGCTTAGAAGTTACCTCCTGATGACTGGGTTTATTAACAAATCCTCAACATGCCATTACATTCCCATAGGAGCTGAAGAGTTGGTGCCTGCCACCACTATGTTCCTGAATCAGCCTTTATCACAGCAGGAACGTGTCAGGCACAGGTTAGATTATGGGGCTAGGGAAACAACTGATAAGGATTGCTGAAGTCTGAATTCTGAACTTAAATCCCTGAGCAGAGAAGTCAATTGTCTGCACTATGGCCATTACCCATTTCCTTGCCTATCCTGTACTGATTTTCTAAAAGGACCAGGAGACAAATTTATCAGATAGAGTTGTCCTCATTGGGAGCCACAAGGGATTGAACTATGATTAATCTAAGCCAAGCACTTAATTTTAACTTTTTTATCAGTAAGTGTTTTAAGGATAGGGACTACCATTGGACTCAATTATGGCCAAAGAAATGCAAGAAAACAAATCTGAAAGGGAGTTCTTTTGCAAAATATTTGTTTATGATACAAGGAGAGGACAAAATATAAAAAAGAATTTCCATTTGGATCTTTGATCAATTTTAGATATTATTATGGCAAAAAATTTTCCACTGTAAAAAACCCTGAAAAATGGCAAATCTACCATATTGAAAAACAGGTCCACCTTCTGTTTTTATTTTATTTTAGTACTGAGGATTGAACCTAGAGCCCCATGGGTGCTTGGCAAGTGCTCAAATATTGAGCTATGTCTGTAGCACTCATTCATAACTTTATGGTGATTTTGGAATTTTAAAAATCCAATTTTTTCTATCGTTATCTTAACTTTTGCAAAATGCTAGCTTATGTAATGACTCCTGGCATGCCTTCTCAATGAAATGGTTTACTCTTTTTTCCCGTTCTGCTAATTTGAATTTCTCATGTACAATGCTAAGGCCACCTTCATCATCATCTTGATTATCATTTTGAGAAGTAAGGTCTTTCATTTTAGTTTCCTATGAGTTAAGTTTGTGAAACACAACCCCCCCCCCCAACACTCTTACGGTAATTTGTGGTCGCTGGTTTGAATTCCCCTCAGTAACAGAGTGGTTCAACCCCACACTTATTGACAATAGAGTGCTCATAGGGAAAGGAAACTCAGGTGCTTCTTGTCTCTCTCAGTAAAATAAAACAAAAATGAATGTTTCCCCTTAACTTTTGCACATCTTCAGGTGAGTAGTGTTTATCCTCTTCTGGGAGGCTGACCAGTCAGCTCTTTCAAGGTTACTTAAGAGTCTCTAGATGAGGCACAGCTATGACCTCTGCCCAGTTGATGCCTCTAGTGACTTTCCATATTAGAGGCAGGGAAGTCACTGTAAACCCATGAACAAATACACAGAAGAGCTGGAGGTATCTCCAGCATGAAGCAGACAACCAGGAGGGCTGGGATAGAAAGCTTCCTGCCTAAAAGGGTCAGTGAGAGTATGAAATGGGTTTCTATCTCTGAGGAGGTGCTCAGAGACTGGTAAGTTATAAGACTGCTAGGAGAAGATTTTTGTGGCTTCTTTCATTCTTTTCATGCTCTTTTTAAAAATTTTATTTAAAGGGAAAAAAAGCAAAACACAAAAAGGGGTAGAAACAATACAGAATCTCAGAAAAAAAAAGCAGTAAGAAATCACTAGTTGATAAATTACATATTGTCTTCTTAGATATAGTTGTTAAGGTTACAAAATTAAAGCATACAAAGTGGACATTCAAACAGTGAGACTGCAAAGTTCAATGATCCAGTAACAACTTAGCAACATGGTTATCAATCCTACACACTTAAACCTACATGCAGCCATATCCTCTAGAGCACTTTCTTTTCTTCTTTTTACTTTTTAAGTCCATTATCTGTTTAGTTATATCCTGTTTCAGGTTGCTCAGTACCTTACTGACTTGTTTTGTTGTTGTTCTTTTCTTTTTAATCACCTTATATAATTCTGTTGCCTTGTTTTTGAGTTTCTCCTCATCCATGATCCATGGATCAGCTTTGGTGGAGTTGGGAGATTTTTGGAGGTATTTTGTTACTTTCTTATCTCCTTTTTTTTTTTTTGAAGGTAGCAAAATACAGCAGAACAAGACAGAACAAACCCATGCGACTGCAGTTCAGTAAAACTACCACAGAACCTCATAGCAGGTCACCAGGACACAAGCAATGGGCACAATAGTACAGCCCATTCTGTTCACATTAGCTGTCCTTTGAATCAGGTAGAGGAAAATGGAAGGAAATATTGAACTTTTAAAAACAGAATATTAAATAAAGCAGTACCATTAATCAAAACTGACCAAAACAGTGATAAAAATATTTGCCTTCAAAGAGATGGTAGAAGGAAATCCCCCTTCCTTGCCACGCTGCTTACATTCATCCTCCCAAGAGATACTCAGACTGCTGGTGTCTACTTCCTAACGGGGAGGCGGGGATGGATTGATGTCTGATCCTTAGCCCGTGCACTGGCAGGCTCCCAGCTGCATTCCAGGGCAGCGAGTAGGCCGCCTGTTCTCCCAGCACCCAAAGTTCCAACATGATGCAGAGCTCAGGAATCGCTGATAGTTCTCGCCCTGGTGCGCCAGCGGCTTGCTAGGCCCCCAGCTGTTTACCAGGGCAGTGAGTAGGCCGCCTCATGCTCTTTTTAATTAATGGAAATTCACAAATTCAACCCAGTCAAATTTGTCCACATTTTATCTTGGTACAATTTAAAAATTTTGCAGTTTACTATGTTATTTTGCAATAGTGATTTTGTGTATTATTTTAAAACTCCTTGTATTGCATACCTCCTAGAAAGTTACCTTTTTGCCTTTCTGGTGTGCATCTTGGATGCACCAACAGCTGACTATTCTGCATGATTTGATTACATTTATGGATCTCTGGTTGTCTCAGCACCATTTGTTGCAGAAGCGCTTTGCTCCTGCCTTGATCTGCCATGACATGTGTCACACACAGCAAGTGCAAACAAAGGCATAGATCTGCACCATGATTTAAATAATGTTAGATTTGCTTTATCTGTTCATATATATATATATATATATATATATATATATATATATATATTACTGTTGTAGTTATAAGGAGCACGCAATGGGCTTTGCAATCTGGAGGATAAAATCCATCACATACTTTTTAAATAGAATTGTGATGAGATTTCCCCATTACCTTTTAAAATTAGTACTTGCTGATGCATCCTGAGAGGATATGTAAAATATTCATTGGAAGTTTATTAAAACTATAATCCAATACTGGAGATAATTCATAAAACTATGTAATTCAAGAAGCAAGCAAAGCTCATATTAATATTTGTCTAGTTATAATAATTTCAAAATTAATTTTTCTAGTTAGATCTTTTGTTTTCATATAGCCTTTATTAATTATTCTTTATTAATTTGTTATTATTATTATTATTATTATTCTGAAGACTTCAAAGCTAAATTTTAGTGCATATGGTAGCATTTTACAAAGTTTTGTTGTAATTGCTTTTCATTGCTTTAAAATAGATTTTTCACATTTGTTTCATAACAGGCTATTTTATTAAAATTTCTTACAATTTTAATAAGCTATCTAAAGAGTCTATTGGATTTTTGCATACACGAATCATGAAATTTGTATGTAGTTATAATTTGTTTCTTTCTTCTCAGAAATGTATGTATATGTATACTAGCATGGGTATGCACTTGTCCTTTCAGGACCTTCTGTAAAAAGTGAGATGAAAGTACCATTTTTATCATATCCCTTTCCTTATAAAGAAAGATCTTTACATTTCAGCATCAACTATAATTTTGGGGGAGATATATTTTCTTTAAAAACGCTTACTATATTAGGTTGCACAGGATCTTACCCTGAACCAATATTGAACTTTGCCATGTACTTTTAAAATCCATTATAATAATCATATAATATGTACACTTAACTTATTAATGTGATTAATTATTTTATTATTTGCTTTAATATTAAACAAATCCAGTATTCTGGAATATAAACAATTTCACCCTGTATTCTTACTTGTTTACTTGCATTGTCTTAAGACATTTGGTCTATTTTTATGAATATGATTAGACTATGATTTTTGTTTTCAGAATGTTTACCTTAGGTTTGCTATTCATGATGTGAATATTTTCTCATTTTAAAAGAAATGCGAAGATAAAGGACACCACTTTGTAATAAAGCCCTCAGTAGTAAATTCAACCACCCAGGATCATGATAACCAGTTTCACATGCTCAGGGAACCCCAAATCATCTTTCACATTGATCTCTGTTTCCAAAGAACTCTTCTTAGCGCACATTTCACCTCCGCATTCCTCAGGCTGTAGATCACAGGGTTCAGCGTCGGGTTGAACAGGCTGTAAAACAGTGAAAGGATCTTTCTCTGCTCTTGAGAATGAGGAGACCTGGGGGCCATGTACATGACTATGGCGCTGCCAAAGAAGAGCCCTACCACGCAGAGGTGGGAGGAGCAGGTGGAGAAAGCCTTTCTGCGGCCTTCCCCAGACTGGATCCTCAGGATGGCACCCAGGATGCGGGTGTAGGAGACCAGAACCAGGCACAGGGGCCCCACCAACACACACACCGAACCCGTAAAGAGGACAAGGTAGTTTAGTCTCGTGTCAGCACAGGCCAATTTAAAAACTGACATGATTTGACAGAAAAAGTGGTTGATTTTTTGTGGCCCACAAAAGGGCAGCCTCAGAATAAGAGTGATATGGACCAATGCCAAGATGCAACTAAATATCCAGCAAGTGGCAGCCAGGATAGTGCACACGCTCCAGCTCATGATGAGGGTATATTTCAAGGGGTGACAGATGGCTACATATCGGTCATAGGACATCACCACCAATATCATGCACTCTGTCACAGCGAAAGCCAGATACAAAAATGTCTGCAGTATGCATGGAGTGAAGGAGATGGTCTTTATGTGCAACATGAGATTTGCCAGCATCTTTGGGACAGTGCTAGAAGCATAGGACATGTCCACAATGGCCAGGTGTGAGAGGAAGAAGTACATGGGGGTGTGCAGCCTTGAGTCCAGGCAGATGAGCCCCAGAATGATCCCATTTCCCATCAAAGTGAGGCTGTAGAATAGTAGGAAGAATCCAAAGAGGAACAGCTCCAGGCCTGGGTCAATCTGAAATCCCAGAAGGATGACTTCAGAGATCTGAGTCTGATTGCTGCACATGTTCTTGTGACAGATAAATGCTACAATGCACTAAACTTCAGAGCTGAAAGGCAGAAAACATAAAAAAAAATATTGATTTTGTAGTTTCAATATATGCTACAGGCCACAAAGCAGTAATGTATGTGATCATATAGTTCACAGTCTGTTGTGTTTACTCTCAAATTTGAATTTGAGAGATATTTTACTGTGCAATTATTAATCACTATTAAAAATGTGAATATTTCATATATGCAAAAAAGGACTTATGACATGTTTTGAAAATTAGGTTTATCATTTGTAGTAACAACAGTTATTGGACTGCTAGATAAAACAGTGCAAGCAGGCTGCTTCCAAGACACAGCTAATGGTAGTTGTGCTGCTATGAACACGGTTTCATAGCATGTATCACTGTAATAGGGTGTGTTTTATTTAACTGTTTTGGAAAGATATTTAGATGGGAAATACCTGAGTGAAATGGAATTTCTAGTTTTAGGAGGGAGAGGGAAGAAAGGGAAAAAGTGGTGGAAAATGAATAAAGACGTGCTATAGACATGTACCAACTGCTCATGAAGAGTAAACTGTATACACTGCAAACATGCACTGAAATATTATGCACATTTAATATCTATAATTTCATAACTAAGCTAAGAGACACCTTCATTAGAATAGGTTTTGTATGAGGGGATTCACAGGGCCTGGTAAAGAAGAAGACAAGAACTGAAAGCTACAAGACAGAAAGAAGGAAAAGACAGTAAAACCAAACTAAAGTAAATTCAATAATAAAGAGTAAAACTACTTAATTCAAAATGTGGTTGATACACATTTGTTTCAAAACACACAAATTTCAAGCCCAAAGGAAAAACAAAGTAGTTGGCACAATAAATTCATTCAAGATTAAATTATATGTACAAAGCAGTCTTTCAGAGAATCTAACATAGAAATGATTAGGATTTTTCAATAGATTAATGAAGGTATAATATTTACTAACCATTCCATAAATTAGGGAATATACACAACTTAGTCAGGAGAACAAATTAGCATATAAATGAGATCAATTATATACCTTTAAAGTAAGAAACCACTGCATGACTTTAAAAATCAGCAGAAAAGATTTTTTTAGACCTAATGCTGTATAAATACAAACATAAATATACTGGTCTTGATTCATTGGAGTGCTTTTTTGTTTCATATGCTTTTTTGATTTTCATAAAAGCTATAATTCCATTTTTATCTTAAAGAGGCTTTATTAGATACTTTTACAAGTTAATCTTTCTGAATAAGGGGAAATATTAAAAATTACTAGCTGACAATTATCAAATAGTAATAATTTAACTGACAGAAAATTCTCATTAGTGGAAAGAGCTCAGGAGATAATAAGGTACTAGTACTAGTGTGCTAAAATGGGCAAAGTTGTCATTCTAAAATGTTATATTTGACCAGGATATGGCTCCGGGGCAGGGAGCTTGCCTACCATTTGTGAGACCCTGAGTTCCATCCCCAGAACTGCAAAAATTTATTTAAACTAGGACTTTCTAGAATGAATGAGAGAAAAGTAAGCCATTATAGATCACAGAAATTAGGATTAGAAGACCTGTAGACTTTTAATAAACTATTAAAGAATATTCCATGGTGCATGCCTATAATCCCAGTACTCAGAAGACTGAGTCAGAAAGATGACTGCATTTGAGGCCAGCCTGGGCTACATAGTGAGTTCCAGACCAGCCCGGACTACAGAGAGACCCTGTCTCAAAAGAAAAAAAAAAAAAAAAAAGATAAAAAACTAAAGATAGAAAGAATATGCCTCAGTAAGCACAAAAATGAGCCCAAAGGTAATTATATATAATGTAAATATGATATATAGTATTTATATACAAAATGCTAACATATTTAAAAATTTGGTAATTTCTATAATTAATAGATATAAAATATTAATTAAAGAGGTAAGATTAAATCTTTCATAGATAGTAGGAAGAGAAGTTTGTTAAATAAAGAGCATTAACATTCTTGATGAGAATTTAAATGCTGAGTAACAAATTTATTATAATATTTTTATTAAAAGTGGTTATTACAAATAAGTGGATGTCATAGAAGATATACAGAATCTATGATTTCTAAAATTAAGAGGTAAATAAAATAAATGTAAAAGAATTAGCAATTCTTTTTTTTCATTTTTTTTTCTTTTCCTTTCAAGGAGGGGAAGAGAGGAGAATGGGGAAAAGAGAGGAACAAAGATACTTCACAGTTACAAATTCCCTCTAATGAATGTGATTATTTTGTGAATCTAAATTGTACCATTAAACTTAATTAAAAGAAAGAAAAAGAATCAGCAATCTACCTATAGGCATTTGGCAAAAAGGAAAAAGAAAATGAGCAATGTATTTGTTATTTTTTGATAAACAGAATACACAAAGTAAGCTAGAGAAAAATTTCTATGCATATATCACATTAAGTGTAATGATAAGATATTAAATCAGAGATCATCATATTAGATGAAAAACGAAGATGCAAATTGTAAAATTCTTATGAGTTACACCTAAACAATCTAAATGAATTATCCCCTACACACACATAGACACACACAAAATGAACTAATTGGAAATGTGTTCCAAGTGAATAGAAACCAAGAGTAAAAATCCCATATTCCATAGCATGTACAAACACAGAGCAGTTACTATGCACAATACTGAAAGTAAAAATCCACCATGAAGGTAAAATTCAGGATTTATCTCATACAGAGACGTAGCAATTTCAAATACAAAAGAACTCCTTTAGCCTATACGGAAGTATCCATAAGTCCCACACAAACATCACATACAATAGTGAAGGTTAAAAGGATTCTATTTGATTTATAAAATAAGCCTAGTGTGCTCCTTTGCTAGCACTTCTATTTCACGTTGACTCAACGACTAGCTAACAATATGTCAGCAAGTAACAAAAAGCTTAGGAATTAACAAGGAGAATGTGAAATGTTACTATTCAAAACACAAAAGTAAATGTTGAATATTCTTAAACTCAATGAGAGAATTGAATTGAAATTAACTGAAAATGATAAACAACTTTACCAAAACTCTAGATTCAAGGTCAGTATAAAAACTGGAGAAGATTTATATGTGTAATTTTGTTTATAGATTGGAAAATTCACAAACATTTTAAATCAATTTAAATTGGTCTATGCTTGGAATGCAATTTGAGTTAGAACATCGGCAGGTTTTGTAATAGATGGAAATAAATGATCTTATTCTAAATGTTGTATGAGAACAAAAAGGTTTAGAATAGTCAAGGAAACTTGCAAAAGAAGAGTGAAAAGAAGCTGTTAGTCAGCTTTCCCATTGGTCATACATAATATCCACTAACCACCATATACAGGGAAGTTTAATTTGGCTAAAGTTTTAGGAGGATTCAGTCCATGATCTGCTGTCTCCAAGGCAGAAACATCATGGCTGCAGGGCATAGTGTAGAAAAGCTACTTAGTTCGTGGTAACTGGGAAACAGAGTAGGACAAAAGTGCTAGAGAGGTCTGGCCAGGAAAGAGACATAGGCTAAAGGTCACACTCTAATCACTTAGGCAAATTCAAAACTCTCCCCACAAGTCCCTTTAGATCCAGTGGACACTCCATGTAAGCCATTAAGGAAGTACTTATTTTATTCAGCCAATGTGGTATTGGGACAGCAGTAAGCAAATAGTCCAAAAAAACCAACATGATTAATTTAATTCAATACACACACATGCACGCAAACACACACACACACACACACACACACTCCAAAATAAGGATGGTATTGACATTTCAATAAACAGTATAATATAAGTAGCATATTTATATTGGGCATTAGTGCTATCCACATGGCAGAACACTAAAATGTAGCCACCACCATAACATGCAAAAATAAAATTCAAGTTCAATTTAGATATAAACATAAAAGATGAAAAGAAACTTTCCAAATATAAATTAGAGGTTTATATTGGTGATCTGCCAGCAGCAAAAATTTCACAAACACAATTCGAGTAGAAAAGATTGTATATTACAGCATCACAAATATGGACAGCATTCTGTCTTCTTTTTGTATTTTTAGAATTTTTAAAACAATGTACTTTCTACTTAGTTTTTATAATTTTAAAAATTTATTTCTCATTCAAGAGTGAAATGAGAGGAAGAGGGATTAAAGGGAGGGGATTGGAAAGAAAGAGAAAACTATTTATACATGTATGGTAAACATTACCTACGATGAATAAGATCATTATGTATATCTAAATTGTACCAATAAACAATAAAAAGAGTGTCCTTGGGGAAAAAGTAAAGAGAGTAAATCTATTTAATTTTGTAATTTCTAAAACCAAGATTTTTCAATGACTATATTGCCAGGTACAAATACATGTAAATTAAAGAAATTATTTTTGTAGTAGGCATCTTTTATTTCCATTTTTCCTCAAAAACTTTACCCAAATTTAATGTAACAGTAGGTAAGAATTGTCTTAGTTACTTTTCTTGTTGCTGAGACAAAATGTCCAACACCCACAAGTTAAGGGAGAAAAAATTTATTTAGTTGACTGTTTCCAGACATTTCAGTTCATAATCAGCTGGCTGGAAGACAGGATGACATATGGCAGAGGGCAACCATTCATAGTGGTGGGAGATGGTACAAATAACAAGAGAGGGACCTTAACAGTGTCTTTCTGCCCCTGTTATCTTATCCATACTACCAGGACTAGGATGGCGCTAATGCAATCAGTGGATTGATTTAATGAAATCACACACACTAAATCCCAGCACTGCACCACGAATCAATCACACACTCTAGATGCAGCCACCTCTGAATGAGTCTAACTATGACTGCATGAAGCTTTGAGGGGACATATAAGCATAAGCCATAACAGTCCCACTCCCCCCCACCAACCAAAGACTCATGCACATCCTCTTTGCAAAAAGAATTTAATCTATCTTCAAGTGTTTCCAAAGTTCTATCAGTTTCAGTTGTGCTGAAAAGTCCAAGTCCAAAAATCTCCTCTAAGATTTAAAGCAAAATAGCTATAAGCCCCAGTGCAAATGAAAAGAAAATTAAACACTTCCAACATTTAGTGGCACAAGATAAACACTGCCATTCCAAAAGGTATAAATAGGGAGATGCAAAGGAATGGGATTAAAGCAAGTCCAAAATCCAGCAGGAGAAACCTTAGGCCGTGTTTTGCTGTGTGCACCATCCAAGGCAGTCTGTGGCATGATGTGAACTCCAAGGGACTTGGGTGGCTGTGCCCCATTGCACTTCAGGTGGTGGTAACTCTCCTGGCTTCTCTCTTGCATCTGGTCTGCTCCCTCCTTGCAATATTCTCATGATTCACATTCCTGGCCTTTCCAAACTTCTGTTGTTTCCACTGCAACTTTGGGTTCACACTCACAACTTTACACACTGCCCCCTTGGGGGCATAGCTAGCTATCCTCCAATGCCTTCTTTTGAAATCTGGGAGGAAACCTTCCTGACCCCAGACTCTTGCATTCTGCATGCCCCTAAAACCAGCAGCACATGGATGATTCCAAGGTCTGCCTCCAGCCTGAGAGGGGGCCGGGATTCCTCCGTTCCTGGCTTTAGGGGTCATGAGCCTGTGAACCAAATCCCAAGGAACAACTTCTCCAGGTGACACCATTCTGTAACATGGTGCTCTGGACCTCTCTTTTCAAAGCAAAGTCTTTTACTTTTTGCAATTTTGAGGCTGCAAAGACTAGAGTACTTCTGTTTTTGTGTGCATGTGTGACGTCCTCAGCCCATCTTTTCTACTCTTTTGTTTCTTCTTAGCACTCAAGATCTCCTCTGTTCTTTCTTTGAAATCCATAGTTTTATTGAAGTTTCCTTTTATCCAAACTCAAAGCATTTTAAACAGTCTGCTGGGATCTTTGCTCTTGATTTTCAACATAAATCTGGCTAAACACCCCCAATAGTAGCCATTCCACCACCTCAACATTAAAGTGCCTGGACATTTCTTCTACAAGAGTAATGAATCTACCACCCTTAATCTTAATCTCAGTCTTAGTCTCAGTCTCTGTGGATACAAGGAAAATGCAGAAAACTTTTTGCTAAGGCATAATACAGGCTGTATGGAGTCCAGCTGCCAGTGTAGTCTTTCTTCCCACCAGAAACTTCCCAAGCCTGATCTTTACCAGATTTCTGGTCTTCTAAGATCTGACCAGAATCTCCCATACAGTACTGCCTAACAAATTACAGCTCTATTTTCTCAGCTGGTGTCTCTGAACCTTTCCAAGCACTTCCCACAAAGTCATTCACAAAGACTCCCATATCACATGGTTAGTTATTGTCAGAGCAACAATACCACTTTTCTGGTACCAAACTTCTGTCTTAGTTACTTTTATCACTGCTTAGACAAAATATCTGACACCCGAAGTTAATGGAGAAAAAAAAAATTTTTTTTAGCTGACAGTTTGTAGAGGTTTCAGTCCATAATTGGTTAACTCCAAGGCAGGATGGCTTCAATGAGGAGAACAACTCATAGTGGGCAGAGGACAGCAAAAGTAACAAAGGAAAACCAGTTCATGGTGGCCAGGGGGCAGAAAGACTGCAAAAGTTTAAACTATCTTTCTGCCCTTTTTAATTTTATCCTGACTACAGGGATTAGAGTGGTGTTAAACCAATCAGTTAGAATGATTCAGTGAAGTCACAATTCTTAATCCCACCATTGTACCACAAATCAATCACACACTCTAGATCAAGCCACCTCTGAAAAAGCCCACCTATGATGACTGCATGAGGCTTTCAGGGAATATCTAGGCTCAAGTCATAGCATTAGATCAACAGTTTTCCTAAGAAAAGAAGAAAAATTCCTATGAAGAAAGCCTGTGATATTATCCAATATAAATTTATCTGACTTATCAGACACCCATACACCCATATTATTACAGAAGAAATAATACTGACACCTTCAAAAGACTGCTATGTTTCTCAGGTACTTACCAACATCTCTTTTTCTTGGACATCAGAGACAAAGAGACTTAATTTTTCTAGTTGGAGTATATTTTTTAGTGTAAGAGAGTGGATGATTATCAATAAAAAGATGAGTAAGAGGTTAATGAACAATTTATGGAACACCCCACCTCATCTTCTTTGTGAAGAGATGCAGCAAGATGAATGCCTCTTGTTCTCCTTTCAATTTGGTACTTACAAGCCAAGGGACATTTAAAATGTTTAGGCATTTCCCGTAAGTGTGAGCAGGAAGAGAGTAGGACTAAAAGGATTCTCAAACCTGTGTTATATTTTGACACTATAGGATCATATATTACTCTGGGTCTGACTAAATATAGTGCCTGAAAGTTGTCCCCATCTTTTCTTTCCTAAATCTGAAGGTTTTAGCCAGCTATCTAAGCTGCTGTTTTCCTGTAAACTATTAGTGTATATAGAATAATTCATATAAAGCAAGATAGTTTCTGGTATTTTCCTCAATTGGGCTTGCATATCAGAGACAGCAAAAGGTTGTAGCCAAATTATAGTACCTGCTCTTAAGGTTTGGTGACTAGGACTTCTAGATATTCTTTCTGTCCTAGGAACTGGGAAGAGACACAAGTACTCAGGTGGCTCCTAGTTGTGAGGGATTTATATTCTGATCCCTTTAAAGCAGGCTGTCCTCCAGGACCATACCTGTGGAGTCCAAAGAACAAAGCATACAGTGTCTTCCACCATTCCATGTCTTCCCTACAGTGTAGCAGTGTAACACCTTCCCCAATCTTGTTGGTTTGCCAAATTTATTGCCTGTGTGTGTGTGTGTGTGTGTGTGTGTGTGTGTGTGTGAGAAATTACTTATGCAAAGAAGTGAGAATTCAGGGAGAATGACAGGTTGTTCCTAGTCAGAAAAAACTTGGCATAAGAAATTCTCAAATGTAAGTCACACTTCGCAGATTACATCATGATCCCTCAGGATACAGATTTACTGTGTACTTGATCTTGGGACTGCAACTGTCTCCACCTTACCCCTAATGGAAGGGTTGAGCTTTCATGACATGGGAGGGATGACTCCATGGAGCTTGTTAAGGCAACACTCAAAGGACCGCCCTCCCTAGGGAGAGAACACACTTAGCTGGCTCAAAATTGTTATCATGGAATGAATCATGAAAACTTTACATTGCAAATGCCTTTTCTAATTTGGAAGACAAAGACTAGATCTGATTTCCTTTGTGCCTTCCTGATTTCATTTTGTTTTTGAGGTGCTTCTAATTTGTCTCTTTTTCAATTAAAAAAAAGAATAAAAGCAATGATGCAGAATTTCAAAACAGATTAACAATTAACAATGATTAATATATTGCATGTTGTTGTCCTTAAAGTAATTGCTCACATTGCAAGATATAGATAAAAAGGGTCAAACAATGAAAACACAAAAGGTTCTTTTTGATGAACTAACAGAGATTAGTAATATAATTATCTATCATAGACATATCTATCATATATTATTTCTCTTCTTTTTTTAACCTTTCTCTCATCCCAGTTATTCTTTGTTTTTGAGCAGTTTCTTCCTCTTTCCCTTTCATTGTATCTATTGGGTATTTTGGGTCATATTTATTCCTTCAGTTTTTTACACTATGCAGACAATACGATGTTGACACATGTGAATCTGATTTATTTCACTTATGAGTTTGGTCTCAAGTTGCATCCATTTACCTATAAAATCCTTGCCTTTGTTCTTCTTTATAGCTGAATATATACCATTGCATAAAATTACAACCTTTTTATGCATTTCTTTTTTGATGGGCATTTGGGTTGTTTCCAAGATTTAGCTATTACAAATTGTGCTGCTATAAACATGGGTGCACATATATCACTGTGGTATGATATTTTCAGTTCTTCTGGGAATATGCCTAGGAGTGGAATAGCTGGGTCAAATGGGACTTCCAATCCCAGCTTTTTGAGGAATCTCCAGACTGACATCCATAGTGGTTGCACCAGTCTAAACTCCCACTAACAGTGCAGAAGAGTTCCTTTTCCCCCACAGCCTCTCCAGCATTTGTTGTTGGTAGTTTTCTTGATCCTGGCCATTCTTTCTGGAGTGAGATGGAATCTCAGTGTGGTTTTAATTTGCATTTCTCTAAGGACCAATGATGATGAACATTTTTTCATGTATTTATTTGCCATTTGTATTTCTTCATCTGAGAACTGTGTGTTCATCTTTGATGCCCATTTTTGGATTGGGTCTTTGAATTTCAGGGGTCTGATTTTTTAAAAATTCTTTATAAGTTCTAGACAGAAGTCCTTTGTCTAAGGGACAGTTCATTATGATTTTTTCCAAGTTTGTGGGTTTCCTTTTCATTATGCTGGAGATTTCTTTTGACATGCAGAAAGTCTTTAATAAGACATGATCCCAGTTATTGATTCTGGGAAGTATTTCCCATGCAGTTTGGTTCTTGTTCAGGAATTCTCTACCTACGCCTATGTGTTCAAGGTTTTTACATACTTTGTCTTCCAACAGATTTAGTGTTCCTGTTTTAATGTTTAGACCTTTGATCCATTTAGATTCTAGCACCATTTATTAAAGAAGCTTTTTTTCCAGTGAACATACTTGGCACCTTTGCCAAATATAAGGTAGCTTAGTGTCTTTGTAGTTGTGTCTGCATCTTCTAATGTGTTTCATTGATCCTCAGATTTTTTTTTTTGCCAGTACCATGCTGATTTTATCACAGTAGCTTTGTAGTACAATTTAAAGTCAGGGATTGTTATGTTTTTTAAATTTTATTTAAAGAGAAAACTAGTAAAACAGAAAAAAGGGGTATAAACAATACAGAATTTCAGAAAAAAAAACAGTAAGAAATCACTAGTTGATAAATTACATATTGTCTTCTTAGATATAGTTGTTAAGGTTACAAAATTAAAGCATACAAAGTGGACATTCAAACAGTGAGACTACAAAAAAGTTCAATGATCCAGTAACAACTTAGCAACATGGTTATCAATCCTACACACTTAAACCTACATGCAGCCATATCCTCTAGAGCACTTTCTTTTCTTCTTTTTACTTTTTAAGTCCATTATCTGTTTAGTTATATTCTGTTTCAGGTTGCTCAGTAACTTATTGACCTGTTTTTTTGTTGTTATTTACTTTTTAATCATCTTATATTATTCTGTTGCTTTGTTTTTGAGTTTCTCCTCATTCATGCCCCATGGATCAGCTTTGGTGGAGTTGGGAGTTTTTTGGAGATATTTTGTTATCTGCTTTTTTTTAAGGTAGCAAAATACAGGAGAACAAGACAGAACAAATCCATGTGAGGCAGTGCAGTGAAATTGGCACAGAACCTCACAGGAGGTCACCAAGACAACAGCAATAGGCACAATAGTACATTCTGTTCTGTTCACATTAGCTGTTCTTTCAATCAGGTAGAGCAAAATGGAAGGAAATATCGAACTTATAAAAACAGAATATTGAGTAGAGCAGTACCATCAATCAGAACTGTGCAAAGCAGTGATAAAAATATTTGCCTTCAAAGAGATGGTAGAAGGAAATCCCCCTTACTTGCCACATTGCATACATTCATCCTCCCAAGAGGTACTTGACCTCTGGCTCCCACTTGCTACTGGGGGAAGGAATGGATCAATGTTTGATTCTTACCAGGGCAGTGAGCTGGCTGCCTATTCTCCCAGTGCCCCAAGTTCCAACATGGTGCAGAGCTCAGGAAACACTGATAATTCTCTCCCTGGAGCAGGGGGGGCTTGTGAGGCCCACAAAAGCTTACTAGGGCAGTGAGCAGGCTGCCTTTTCCCCAGCGCCCCAAGTTCCAACATGATGCAGAGCTCAGGAAACGCCAATAATTCTCACCCTGGAGTGGCAGTGGCTTGTGAGTTATGTCTTTTGCTTTGCCTTTGTTGCCTAGGATTGCCTTTGCTATTCTAGTTCTCTTCTGTTACCAAATAAATTTTAGGAATATTTTCTCTGGATCTGTGAGGTATGCTAATGTTATTTTAATTGGGATAGTATTAAATCTGTATAACAGTTTTGGGAGTATGGCCATTTTCATAATGTTGGTTCTTCCGATCCATGAGTGATGGATATCTTTCCATTTTATGATATCTTCTTGAATCTCTTTTTTTAGAGTGATGTGATTTTAAATGTATAGATCTTTTATATCCTTTGTTATATTGATTCATGACTATTTCATTTTTTTGAATATTATTATGAGAGATGTGGTTTCCCCAATTTCTCTTTCAGTGAGCTTGTGGTTTGTGTACAGGAATGCTATTGATTATTGAGTGTGAACTCTGTATTCAGCTATGCTACTGAATTTGTTAATTAATTCTAGTAGTCTTTTGGGGGAGTTTTTCAGGGCTTCTATGTAGAGTATCATGTTGTCTGTGAATAACTACGGTTTAACTTCTTGTTTTCCTACTCTTGTTCCTTTTATCTCTCTTTCTTATCTAACTACTCTGGCTAATATTTCCAGAACTGTATTAAATAAGAGTGGTGATAGTAGACATCTTTGTCTTGTTCTTGATTTTGAATGGAAAGATTTCAGTTTTTGTCCATTTAATATGATGCTACTTGTTAGTTTGTCATATGTCTCATTTACAAAGTGTGTCTTTTCTGCCTTGTCTTCTAATTGTACAATGCAAACGTCAGACAATATATTTTAAGCATATTGTTATTAGATTAAGGTCACATGGCAAATAGCATGTCTGCCATATTGAAAAGAGGTGGAGAAAAGTGCAGAGTCATGATACCCAACACTATTTTAAATAGTTAATCACCTAGGTTGGGCCCTGATGGAAGGAGGATGAAACTAAGACAATCTCTAAAAACAATATATTTGATATGTAATGTAACACTTTCTTATTTCATTTACTCACATGCAAGTAAATATAAAAACAAGAATCTGAGGCAAGTTTGGTACATCGCAGAACTCCTAGAGCTTGAAGCAAGTTCAAGCCCAGCCTGGGTAATTTAGCAACTTAGTGAGAACTTCTCTCAAAATACAAAATAACAAAGACAAGGTGTGTAGCTCTAAGTCCCTGATTTCTGGGTTCAATCTTGAGTTTGGACAAAAAAAAAAGAGTCCTTGATAGGAAAAATAAACAGTTACAAAGATGATGGATTGATGATGCAGAGATAGCTTTGATTATAGAATGAAAAGAAAGTATGAATTATATCCACGCAGTACTGACCTATCCTGGGGTGGACAGAGAGATTGATTTAGGGTAAGGAACTGACACGATGTTGGAGACTGAGGAGCTGGACCCCTAGGAGAGCTGGGGGTGTAACTCCTGCCCGCTGTGTCAACCTAGGAGAGCTGGGGGTGTAACTCCTGCCCGCTGTGTCAACCTAGGAAAGCTGGGGGCGTAACTCCTGCCCGCTGTGTCAACCTAGGAGAGCTGGGGGTGTAACTCCTGCCCGCTGTGTCAACCTAGGAGAGCTGGTGGTGTAACTCCTGCCCACTGTGTCAACCTATAGGCTAGAGAAGGCTCCTGCCTCAGCTCAGAGATCTTCAGGCAGGATGACTGCAAACTCTCTTCCTTAGTCTTTTATTCTACTAATGCTTCCAGAGGATGGGATGAAGCCCACCCACATTGGAGTGGACTATCTGCCTCACTCCATCCACATATCCATGATGCATTTTCCTAATAAGGATGAAGTTATCTATGGATTTTCAGCAGCACCCTTTGAAAGCTCCTTTAAAAAGTACCTTTCTATCTAGTGGATGTGATGGCGCACACCTGCAATCCCAGCACGAGGGAGGCTGAGGCAGGAGAATTGTTGCAACTTGGAGATCAGCCTGGGCTGCAAACTGCATAACAAGACTCTGTCTCAAGAAGACAGAAAAGAGTACATTTTTGTTCCTATTGTATGGAAAAGTTTTATCATGATTGGATTTTGTCCTTTATGTTTCTAATATGATACATTCCATTGGTTGTTACTTGGTTGGCAAATCAACCTCAGAATCTTGGAATAAACTTCATTTTATATAAATTACTACATGAAACAGCTAAAAAATTTGTGTTCATTTCTCTTTAGTTTTCTTGTCTTTGTGATATCTTTCTTTTGGTATGGGTGTAATTTTGACCAGTAGAATGAGCTGGAAAATGATCCACCCTTTTTTGTATTTTGGATGAATTTGTGAAGGATTTTAGGCTGTTTAAAAAATAGTTGGTGGGATTCAGCAGCACAGCCATATTGTTCCGAGAAGCTTTTCAATTACGAATGAAAACTATTTACCTCTTATAAGTTGCCTTGATTTTTCTAAGTTTTCTTGATTTAGTTTTCGTACTCTATCTTTCTGCACATTTGTATACTTATCTAGGTTATCTAATTTTTTGGCAGGTGACTGACTGCTCATAATGTTTATCATAATTATTTTATTTATGATAGAAGAGCTTATATCTGCTCTTTTTTCCTGACTTAGTAATTTGAATCTTCTTACTGCTTATGCCTCATTTTTAGCTACCTACTCATCTACACACTATGCTAAAAATAAAGCAGTTGAATGGCTTTTGTGAATTAGGTGTTCATTTCCTTCACAAAACCTGTTCAGACGGGCAAGTCTGTTACCTCCTTTTTCTTCTTTCTATCGTTAATTAGCTTACCAAACATTTCATAGATTTTAAAACTAACTTATCAAAAATATTTTCTTTCACAATATTTCATGGTTTCTTGAGGAAGCTACAGTTGACAAATTAATGCAATATGAACTTAAACTAGTAATAGTAGCAATAATTATGTCTGTAATTCAAAATTCAATCCCAAATCTTATTCAGTGACTGCTGGTAATAAATAATGGTGACTGTCAGATAAAACCATTTAAAGTGAGAAAACCAAAAGGTAACAATGAAAGAAAATATGTCAAGAATTTGGAGTAGTTAATATCAGTCTTTCCTTTCCACTGTAAATAACTGCAAAATTGAGTGAAATGTGTGAAACAGTTGTTTTCAGTTGCAATAAAGTTGACAGTACAGTGATCTGATACTTGTGAGAAGAAAAATATCAGATGATCCTCATTCCAACAGGCTTCCTCCCATGATGGGTCATCCATGCAGCAACCAGGAAAATGAAGTTGAACAAGAAAACTTGGGTTAAATGTCTGTATGTGACAGAGATGAGGTAAAGAGTTAAGGAGGAAATGGGAATTGGGGGTAGTGTGCTGAAGTAGAGAAATAAGAACAGAAGGAGCCCCCCAAAGTACGCTTTTGTGTTTCTCACGTGCCTATGCAGAACTAGAAGTTGCAAGATGCCCAAACGCAAACCAGAAAACAGGTAACGTGATTTTGGTGTCTGAGAAGTACTGAGCAGAGCTGAGAGATAATGTAAATTTTAGAAAGTTCAGGGTCTATCACAGCTACAACCTAGCCAGGATGCAGCAATCATGTCAAGTTGCTTTTCCTTGAAGTTATGGCTCTTGTTCTTATTATCTAACTTAATTATGTTTCATAAAACATTACTGTCTTGGAAATACAAGCAAATATTTTAGATGTAGATCTAATTTTTTATTGTTTTAAAAACAAACAACAGAAAACCAATAAAAATGATGATACAAAATTTCAAAACAAAATAATAGAAAATTAACACTAGTTAATATATTGCAGACTGTTATCTTCAAGGTAGTTGTTCAGGTTACAAGATTTAGGCATAAAAAAGAACAAGCTTTCAAACAATGAAAGCACAAACTGTTCTTTTTGATGAATTATCAGAGATTACTAATATAGTTATCTATGTTGGATGGATATATATATCTTTCCCCTCTTTTTATTCCTTTCCCCTATCCCAGTTGTTCTTTCCTTTCAAGCACTTTCTTTCACAATATCTTTTAATATCTATTTTGGATCTGATTTACTCCTTCAGGTTTTTACACTAGGAAGACAATATGATACTTACATGTGTGAGTTTGACTTACTTCACTCATAAGAATCGTCTTAAATTGCATCCATTTACCTTTAAAAGCCTCAAGTTTATCCTTCTTTATAGCTGAATAATGCTCCAATGTATAAAACACCATGTCTTTCTTTATACCATACCTTTTTATCTATTCCACAACTGATGGACATTTTAGTTGTTTCCAAAATTTAGATCTAATAATGGTAAAGGAGTTGGCACTTATGAATTAAAATATTTGAATAAAAACTATATTATCAATTTCTTACCTTGTATCCTAAAATCTCTGCCAATTTCTTGCTTCATTCCATAACATTTTGTCTGCAATGTTTCTTTACAGAACAACAACAACAAAAAAAAGGCAAGGGCTTGTTCTATCTTATTCAGAATAATGTATCACATGACCACATTTAAAACGCATACACTTAGTGCACTATGCAGCTATTGTGAAAATATTTCTTTACTTATGCAGCACCAACCTAAGTGCTAGAGAGAAGAGACCAGAACAGGCTTTCTGGGGAGGGATCGTACAGCAACTGTAGGAAGATGGAAAACATGTCCTCTCAAAGATGCTTAGGTGTCATTGCAAGGTGTTAATCATGTGACTTCTCAGATAACTTTAAGCCTAATGATTTGATTATTTAATAAGACATACAGGAAGTTCTTTCCTTTAGAAATAGCCTAGTCAGACCATTTTTTACCTCTTTGTTCCTCAGACTATAGATTAGTGGGTTGAGCATGGGGTTAAAGAGACTATGAAAGAGCAGGACATACTTTTTCGGGGACTGAGTGTTCCCATGTTGTGGTCCAACATACATAACAATAGCTGTGCTGTAAAACAGTCCAACCACAGAGAGGTGGGAGGAGCAGGTAGAGAAGGCTTTGTGTCGACCCTCCTCTGACTTGATTCTCAGGATGGCACAGAGAATATGAATGTAAGACACCACAGTTGAAGCGAGAGGCCCCACCAGCACGGACACAGCCCCCGATAAAAGCAGAACCTCGTTCATGTGGGTGTCTGCGCAAGCAAGTTTGAGAACAGCTAGAATTTCACAGAAAAAGTGATTGACTTTCTGCGATCCACAGAAGGGCAATGGTAGGAGTAATGCTAGATGGACAAGGGCCAAGAGGACCCCAGCAATCCAGGAAGTCACCACTAGGGCGATGCAGACCCTCTAGCTCATGAGGGCAGAGTACCGCAGCGGGTGGCAGATGGCCACATAGCGGTCATAGGCCATCACCACCAGGAGCAGACATTCTGTGTGTGCAAAGGTCAGAAAGAGGAAGGTCTGAGTCATGCAGCCCGCAAAGGAGATGGGCTGGGCCGGGCTCAGCAGGTTCACCAGCATCTGGGGCACCGTGTTGCAGGCGTAGGCGATGTCCACGGTGGCCAGGTGGGACAGGAAGAAGTACATGGGGGTGCGCAGTCTGCTGTCCAGGCAGGTGAGCCCCAGGATGAGCCCGTTCCCCAGCAGGGAGCAGGCAGAGAGCAGGGAGAAGAGGCCCAAGAGGAGCATCCGCATGCGTGGGTTAACAGCGAATCCCAGGAGGATGAACTCTGTGACCCAGGTCTGATTTCCTCCCATTTCTCTGTGAAAAAGACAAGAAAGCTCAACAGATCTGAAAAGAAGGCTGTGCCTGGACAAGAGCCACTGTCCACAGGACCCTTTGTGATGATTGTTGAGAGTAAACCTTCAATGACATTTTTGGCTTATTAATCTTAGTAAATCTTCTGCTCTTCAAATGAAAATGAAGTGATTTTATCACTTATATGCTCATTCCCGATGTTAAATTATAGTATTCTTTCCATTGTGTCTTTTATTTTGACTTCTACCAAAATTCAAACTATGTCAATACATAGAGGATCTTCACAGTGGTGGACATCCTGCATTTGTGATTATTCTAGCAGATGTTTGTTTGCCTGTGTGCTTTTCTTTGCTGCAGTGCACACAGCTCCTGCATGTGCAAGTGGGCTGGTGTCTCTCATATCTGTGAACGGGATGAGAAGAAGGATGAGAAACAGGTTAATGGCCCATCTATCCAATTTTGTTACAGATTTATGCCTTCAAAGTATGAATTACTTGTTAGATTTGTGATCTTTACTGGCACTATATACTTGAATTAAGTAACTCCATGGCAGGTTCCTATAAATTTGGCTTTATTTATATGGAAAAACTGTTGTTCTTTTACACCTGGAGAAATGTTTGGGTCTGGCTCTGAATTTCACATTTAAAATAAGAATCTCAGAAAAATTCATAAGTGAATTCCCACTAACAAGCCTCCTGTTCTTCTTTTCTGATAATATTTTAAAGGCATCATTAGCAAGAGCGAGTGAACTTTTGCATTACTTCAAGGAAGTTCAGTAAACTTCACAGTAGAATTATTAGGAGATGGTATTTCCTTAATCTGAGAAATATTTTGTAAAAAGTGGAGTCATCTCCTTGAAACATGGTTTTTACTAGTCGTCAGCCCTCTGTCAAAGAAGGACCTCTACCACTGATGAACAGCCAGCTACTGAAGCTGGATTCAGCTGGAAGAATGCAAAGGTCCTCTTCAACTCTAGCATTAAGAGGACATAAATGCATAAACAATGAGCAATGTATTTCACCTCAGCATTTTTGGAAGATTGTGGTCCAATAAAGATTGCAATGTGGTTTCTAAACTTTCACATGATGAAGGCATACAACAAAATAAAATTAAACGACCACTGGGTAACATCTCTTCTTTGTATTTCTATGTATCAGTACAGAAAATCTTTATTTCACAGGTGTCTCCCAAACATATGGCATGTCCTACTTTTTTTTCACCAGGAGATGTACAAATATAGATTTCATTTTCAGACACTTACAACCTTCATGTTGAAAGGTCTCACCAAATATAATACTACTAATATTTCTTTCTTTCATGAAAAAGATTTTTTTTATGGGTACCAGGGATCGAACTCACTACCGCTTGCTTGCAAGGCAAGCGCTTATGCCACTGAGCTAAATCCCAGGCCCATAAAAAAGATTTTCACACTCAAAAGTAATTTTGGTTTATAACATAAACTCATTTTGTAGTTGACTACCCTCATTTTATGAAATCATGACAATTTTATGAGGCAATAGAAGACTGTACAAATTTCTGAAACAGTTATTTTATCTTAAAATTCAAACAAAGAGTTGAAAACTGCATGCATCAAAGTAATTTAACTGTGCTCAGTGTATCTAAAAACATTGATAAGTTTTGGGTTACAATAGTGGCCAAGTCTCTTCTAGCAGAATTTTGGCATTAACAGTCAATCACAATTACATTTTCAATTGTGATTTTTTTTAACAGTCAGTCTGAAATTATATAATGAAGAAAGATTAGATGATGTAAGATCCGTAAGCGAAAATGAAAAGATGGCTGGATTTGAGCTGGATGAAGCTGCACAAATAAGGCGAAAAAAACCCAGATATTTATATTGCAATTCTTTTCTTCTGAAATGATCCTTGGAAGTAAAAATGCCCCACAAAGACTGAACTCTCTCACAACAGAAGAGCTCATTCTCTGATAAGCTCGCTGACCTCTCAATGTGCTCTGAAAGATCACAGATGGAGAGGGGCAAAGGTCCGCCACACACACTTCCTGCTGCTGCCTTTCAGGGAGAAGGGCTCCCACCTTCCCTAGCTCTGGTGTCCCCTGCAGGAGTGTCCAGGACAAGCTGCTGCTGCTGCTGTTAGTTCACTGTTGGGGTTGCAGTCCTAGGTCTAATCAGCAGTCACATGACTTCTCAGGCAGGACTTCACACAGGGAGGTTTGCATGGGTTTGGATTTATGGTGAGTTAAAATAACCAAAATTCTACAACTAGTGACCTCCAAGTTAACTAGTATTTAGGGCAGATGGAGCCCACATATCATTTCCATCCATGTCCACTGTCAGCTGAGTTTTGCTATTCCAGACATGAATAGATATCTTGTGTCCATGTGGATTTTATAAGATCCCCACAACGGTACTATTTTTAGAGTTACTTCAGATATCAAGACCCATAGGAGCCAGGGGGGAAATGTTCAGAGTTAGGAATTTCGTAAAATATGCCCCCTGGGACTTGTTAAATATTAGTTTGTGGAATTCAAGTGAAAGAAAATAAAGAAAATTCTCTCTAGGAAACAATCTCTGTTCTTTAGTTTCTACTAATTTTGAACCTAAAAGGAGGAGAAAGATCAAGTTTTCTCTAGGCCCAGGACTGCTATTTGCTTTCTTCTGAAGTGGAAATAGACCAGTCTTGTTTTATAACTGCAACTTACTATGGCTGTGACAATCTGACGGTCCCTTTGTGGTTTAAATAATCTTTTTCATTCTGTAACCTAAACGTACGGTTATGCTCAGATGTAAAAATGGCAGAGCCTAATTTCCTAAGCGAGTTCTTTTCATTGTCATATCTGCTGAGTAAGGAAACACTAAAGAGACTACTGTCACCTGTCAAGCTGTGGCCTGAAGGAGGTTCAGAGAAGGCTTTTCCCTGGCAGAGCTGCTGGGGCAGAATTGGCTGTGGCTGGAGTCCCCCCAAGCTGCTGTCCTAGGACGCTTGGAGTCCAGAGAGGACAGCCACGAATTCCTGCTCATCATTCCTACTCCAGCTTACCACACCTTAAGAACTCATTAACTCCGTTTTTATTTCCCGCTTTTGACTTTACTAGTGTGTATACTCCTACTTGTCACCTAGTATTTTTTTTAAGTTCTATTTTCTCTGAGGGCATATTTTGTTTGATTTAAAAAATGCTGCATGTGTCTTACTGCTATGTAAGATTTTTGCATTTATGCTTAGTTTTGAGATTTATGTGCACTCAATTTCATTTCTTCTCCTGTCCTCTTGTTTCCCTGTTATCAGTTTTATGTCAGTCATATAAAACAAATTGGATATATATTCCCTTCTTTCTATTCGTATACTAAAAACATTCGTATACTAAAAAATTCATATACAAAAAATTAGCTGATCCTTCATGATTCATAAACCTTGCTGTTAAAAGTATGTGAATTTGTACTCTTTGGTAGTAGAATTCTGAGTGTCAATTCATTTTTTTAAATATTTTCTGACTTGAAATTTCTCTTTATACAAAGGAAACATTTCTCTGTCAGTTTCTATTTCTACATAATTAATCTTTACTTTTTAAATTAAATTTTGTTTATAAGCATTCTTTTATCAGTATTAAAATGTATATTTTCGATTGTATAAATTTTTTCCTAATTTTTTATATAAATAGACCTTTTCCCTTTTTTCTAAAAGGTAATAAAATATCTAAGGAGGTTCCTGTCTTAATAAGATTAGTGATTCTTGGGTTGGGGATTTAGCTCAGTAGCATAAGCGTCTGCCCTGCAAGTGTGAGGACATGAGTTCAATCCCTCCCACCCCCCCGGTAACAAAACAAAACAAAATGGTTAATAATTCTTTATTTTTCTAATAACATTAATTCTTATAGAGATCTATCCTATCTTTATTTAAATATTGGTCATTGTATCTTCCTGTTTTAGCTATATTTCTCAAGTTTGACACATAATTTTCATCATTGTTAATTTCCTTTTTAAAAGGCTAGTTATATAGAAGTGCATTTTTCAGTTTTTAAATATTTTATTATTCTTTCATTATTAATTTTAAGCTTATTATGATAAGAGAGTGAACTCTGGTCATACTGACTGAAAATCTGAGAAGTTTTAGTTACTTTGTATATTTTCCATATATATAGTTATATAGATTTTAATGTAATATTTATGCTCTATGTCCTGAGTGTAGGCTTCTTCCAAGCTTTGTTGATCTTCTTTTTATAAGCTTATATTTTTTCAGTATTACCTATTAATTTCTGAAATTTTTTTTGCTATATTTCCCAACTATGACAAGGTTTACTAATCCCTTCATTATAATTCTGGTTTTCCCCCTTAATTCTATATCAACATCACGTTATTATTTATTTCAGATTGCTATTTTTTATTGATAGGCTTTTATTTTTAATAATATGTAGCAAGTCAGGCCTGGTGGCCACACCTGTAATCCCAGCACATGGGAGGCTGAGACAGGAGGATCACTGTGAGTTTGAGACCAGACTGGGTTACAGTGTGAGCTCAAGGCCAGGCTGCACTGCATTGTGACACCCGGTCTCAAAAAAGGCCAAAAAATCACATGTCAATTTTAGCATCTCTCTATACATAGATTAATATTTTTGTCATATATAAATAAGTGCCTGCTTGTATTTATATTGTATTGGTGAATTAACTTATTAAATATTTGGATAGAACATGTTCTCCAACACCACATTCTGAGTCTCTTTTTGTGATTATGATTTAATTGTTCTTATAAATAATATATATCTTGATTTTATGGTTCTTAAAATTCAATACAAAAATAGTCTAATGTTCATATTCATTCAATACTGAGATATTTGGACTTGATATCTTTTGTTTCTCTTTAGTGTCCTTTATTTCTTGACTTTAATATTAATTCTTTCAGTTAGCTTCATAAAGAGATGCTAGAGGGCTGTTCACCATTGCTTCCAGTTGTTTTTGCTTCGTTTTATTCCCTTCATTTAATAATTCCTAAATTTCATGGCATGTTCACTCAGTGTACAGGTAATGCATGCACCCACCTATAACTGGGTCACCTTGCAACATATCAAATATTTAAAACTTATTTTATGGTACTCTTTCTTTCTGTTCTCATACTCATCAATATTTTTCTATAATTACATTTGTGTGTTGCATTTTGAAGCTTGTGTTTGATGATTCAAGACTCACATAAAAAGAATGCAGCAAATTCCTTTTCTTCTTCACTAGGTTTTCAATCTCTTTCAGCTCCCACACTGTTAGAACCTAAATAGAAATCAGCTTGCTGATAATAGAGGATTTGTGGAGCTTCTGCCCTTGCATTACAAGATGTGCAAGAATAGGATAAGTTTGCAGCAGGGAAACGATACTTTAGTCTATAGCACAGTCCACCCCTTCAGTGAGTTCTTCCTAAGATTATGAATTTGGGTGTTTTAGATTGGTGTCAGACTTGGCAGGAGAATCTTTTGAAAATGATGATGAATGTGATAAAGAAGCCCAAGATCTGGAGACTGCAGAGAGAAGATAAGCAGATTTTGCCATTACTATGCTGATTCTATTTTAATAGTTTTGTAGTATAATTTCAAGTCAGTGATTATTATGTCTCCTGCCTTGCCTTTGTTTCCCAGGATTACCTTTGTGATTCTATATATCTTCTGTTTCCAAATGAATTTTAGGAATATTTTCTCTGGATCTGTGCAGTATGCTAAATATATTTTGATCAGAATAGCATTGAATCTGTGTTACAGTTTTATGAGTATGGCCATTTTCACAATGTTGGTTCTTCCTGTCCATGAGAAAGAGATACCTTCCCATTTTCTGATATCTTCTTGAATCTATTTTTTTAGAAAGCTGTAATTTTCATTGCATAGATCTTTTATAACCGTTGTAAGATTGATTCCTAAGTATTTCAAATTTTTTGGATGCTATTGTGAAGGTTGTGATTTTCTTAATTTCTCTCTCAGTGACTTTATTGTTTGTGTATAAGAATGTTATGATTTTTGATTGTTGATGTATCCAGCTGTGCTACTGAATTTGTTTATTAATCCTAGAAGTCTTTTGATGGAGTTTTGGTTTCTTTTATATAGAGTAGTGTGTCATCTGCAAATAATGATAATTTAATATCTTCTTTCCTTATTTTTATGCCTTATATTTCCCTTTCTTCTCTAATTGCTCTGTCTAATGTTTCCAGAACTATTTTGAATAGGAATGGTGATAGTAGATATCCTTGTCTTGTTCTTGATTTTTAGATTGAAAACTTTCTGGTTTTGTTCATTTAGTTTGATGTTGTCTGTTGTTTTGCCATATATGGATTTTATCAGAGTGAGGTAAAGACCATCCATTCTGATTTTTCTAGGGTTTTTTAATATCATGAATAGGTGTTAGAGTTTCTCAGAAGCTTTTTCTGCATTTATTGAGATGATCATGTAGTTTTTGTTTCTGGCTCTGTTTATATGATGTATTACATTTATTGATTTGCATATGTTGAACCACCCCTGACTTCTTGGGATTAATCTCATTTGGTAATGGTGTATAGACTTCTTGATGATTTGCTGTACCCTGTATGCTAGTATTTTATTGAGGATTTTTGTATCTGTGTTCATTGGAGAGGTTGAGCTGTAGTTCTCTTTTTAGGTTGGGTCTTTTTCTGGTTTTGGTATTAGAGTAATATTTATCTCTAGGAATGAGTTAGAGAGAATTATTTACTTTTCAGTTTCATTAAAGAGCTTAAGCTGTATTCATGTTAAATCTTCTTTAAATTTCTTGGAGAATTCAGCTGTGACTCCACCAGAACCTGGATATTTCTCTGTTGGTAAGTTTTTAATCACATTTTCAATTTTGTTACCTGATATTGAAGTTATGCAGAATGTTTATGTATTCTTGATTCAGCTTGGGCAGTTCATATGTTTCTAGGAATCTAGCTAATTCTTCTGTGTTTTCCCTCCTATGTAAGTATGGATTTTTGAAGTAGTTGAAGATCTGAATTTCCACAGTGTCTGTTGTCATTTCACCCTTTCAATTCCTCAATGTGTGAATTTTTGTTTTTTTGTTTCCTTCTTTTGATAAGATTGTTTTTTTCTTTCAAAAAACCAACTCTTTGATTCATTAATTCTTTATATTATTTTTTAAGTCTCAATTGGCTTCAATACACCAATCAAAAGTGACAGACTGGCAGAATGGATCAAGAAACAAGACCCAGAAATATTCTGTATACAAGAAACATATAAGTCAGCTGTGATTCTAAAGAATTTTCTTTTATAGGTGTTTTGTTTCTTTCTTCTAATAGCTTTTAATACTCTGTTTTTGTGCTTAATGTCTTGGATCTTGTTTATTATATGTCTGGGTGTAGATTTATTTTGGTTATGGCAGTTTGGTGTTCTATATGTCACATTCTGTTTCCTTGCTGTTTTCTGCTATTAGTTCTGCAAATATTTTTTTAATGTCATTTATATTGACTCCTGCTTCTTCTCTGACACGCATAAATTTTATATTATTTTTCTTTTCATCATCTTGGAGCTGTTGCATTGTTATTTTATGGTCTATTATTATTTATGAGATCTTTCCTTTCATAGTCAGTAGCCTTGATCCTGTCTTCCAGGTCTGAATGTCTGTTTTCAGGTTTGTTCACGTGGTTCTTCTCTGCTTATTTTTTCAGTGTTAAGACAGTGTTACTAAATTGCTCAATCGGGCCTTTGGCTTGTGACTTTCTTGTCTCAGCTGGAACTCCATTTTTGTCTAATTCATTTTGTCTTGTAAGAAAGATAAACAGTAAAAATATTAAAAGTAAAATTTTGTTTAAATACAACCCTGAAGAATAGTAATTTTAAGAGTTTTGTTCTGTCACAGAGAGGAGGTCAATTTGGGCTGGATACATGAAGAGGGCTCCTTTTGAGGCCCTGTTATCATATATCAAGTAGAGTGGTTAACATACGTTTAAAATTGGTCAGAAACAATGAGAATTGAAGAGTGTGAGCTACGTGGGAATATTACTTAAATGAAGTGATATGCATTGAGAAAAAGGTAGTAATCAGAGTGAAGATTTTGGCTACAGAGATTCTTTATACTAAAAAATAACCTCATTTGCTTTCTTTTAGACCTTGGAGCATAAGCCTAATTTTGTCTGACAGATTAATGTTTATTTTTTGGAATATTTCTATCGATGAATTATTAATTATAATTATATTAGTTTTAGTTTATTAATCAGTGAGTGTTTAACAGGAAAAATATCACAAAAATAAAGTATTGAATGTTTAATATTTATTGAGTGTTTAAAATAAAGCATCAAAATTTTCAGCATCAACTGGTTTTTGGTATATAAAGTCTAAAAATGAAAATCAGGAATAAATTCTTATATGAACTGCAATGAAAATACCAATAGTGCTCTACAAAAACATAGTCTTTACTTCAATTGTCATACTTAAGACAGTCTGCACACATGAGAGAATCATGGTCTACACACATGGATTACTTACAGTGATGGTGCACGTCTTTTGATTTCCTGGCCTTTTTGTAGGACATATTTGATACCTCTGTGATCTTGTTTTTTCACAAGTTGTATATTCCCTTATACAGTGTGTAGTTAACAGGAACATAAAATATCAACAAATTAAGTTATTAAATTCTCAATATGCATTGTGCATTTATGAGACATCAACATTTTCACATCAATTGTGTACTTCCTTACACTAGCTAAAAGATAACATCAGAAACAAATTTCAATATGAACTCCAGTGAAGATAACAATAGAACTCTACCACAAAAATAAGCTTTACTTCAACTGTCACAGCCAAGGCAGTCTTCACACATGACAGCTGCGTGTTCCATGTACAAGCACCACTTGCACTGAGTGCACATATGTTTTGTTTCCCTGTCCTTTCTTATTGGGCACAGTTGACATATTGTATGTTTTTCTATTGTCATTGTAGGTTTTTGTGATGTTGTACCTGCCTGTTCACATTTCTGCTCACCAGTGCCCTCCACAATTTTTTCTTTGTGTAGTTCCCGGCACAGAAATATTTTGTTTTGCTCTGCTGTAAACAATCTCTTATAAGCTCTCATCCTAATCCTCTAAGAAAATTTCTCTGTGCTATTTTGTGCTTGTTATTTTCTTTGTAAACTATCAAACTATTTATGCCACACATTAGGATTAAGTAAAAGCAACCAGCGACCAATTCTTTTAAGTGACATAATGATTGTTGCAAAACTCATCAACAATGTCTACTCCATGTTTGCTTTTGTTGAAAGTTTCTATCTCAGTTTTCCATTTTTTTTTTGAGGTTTGCCTGTCAATATTTATATCATGGTGAAAAATTGACAACAGTAGTAGCAGCTGATTTTTCTTTGCCATATATGAAGACAATGTTATAGTTCTCTGAAATTCACATATAAGGCCAATGCTATAGCTTTCTGAAATTCAAAGATTGTGCTATACAATTCTCTTACTTGAAAATGAAACATTCCATTTGGAAATTCTGCTAGAGGTCTGATACAAATTTATTCTCTCTAAAATTGAAGAATGAATTTTAAGAACATTGGAGGTTAAGAGAATATATTCACTGAGACAAAGAAAGCTTCTGTCTGAGAGAGAGACAGACAGACAGACAGAAGTTCCAAGGGGGACAGACAGAAGAAGTTCCCAAACCACAAAGTGTGAGGCAGGTACAAAATGGGAATTTGCAAGGTGGGCATGAGGTGGGACAGAACTATGGCCAACCAATAAAATTCTTGTTAGCATTTTTTGGCACAATAAAAGAGCAAAATGTAAAATAAAAGTGACCTTTATTCTAAGGACATGGAGAAGACCCCACGACTAATAGAGGTCTGGCTTTCTCTGACCAGAACATGGGGTATGGGATATTTATATAACCTTTCACCAGGGGTGGTGCTTAAGGCAGGCATTGATGAAACATGAGGAGCTAATTGGAATTTTCTTTTCGGGCACTGGGAGAGGAAAAGGAAGTTGAAATAGGAGAAAGAGGAAGTGACCTCAAGGTTAACATGCCTGACTCAGCCTTCCACTGCCATAATGTCCTGTAACTTATTCTAGGGCAAAACTCTTTCAATTATGAGTATAATTGCTCAGGTAAATTTGACCAAATTGGGGCCAATGGGGAAAGTAGTCACCTGAAAAACAGGGTTAAAGAGATAACAAGGGCTGTATCTGTAGGGGCTGGGTTAGTGACTCCTGGCTTCCTCAGGGTGACATAGACTTATTTAGAATATCAACCCTGAGGATGTGAGTACATTCGTTTGATCTGTCTTGAGTCCTGGCCCACAGCAGGAAGTGTCTGTCTCCCCCACAGCTGCAAGGTATTTAGGCTTCTGCACTGGCTCCTCTGAGGACCTAGCCTTAACCTACTGCCTGTAATATTTCTGTTGAACTCAGTTTCCGGTAACAGTATCACTCAGGCAAAAGTCCTGGGACACACAGCTGGCTGCTATAATGCTAAAGTTCAAGTTACAATAGAAAAGTAATGCATGGGCCCTCTGGACTCCAGTTTATAAATGTTTTTTTCTGTGCTCTGCAATAGATTAAATATATAATTTGTATTTTGAGGGGTTTCTTCAAACCACAGCTTAACAAGTAAGAAGGTCAAGGCAAGAACAGACATTTCAAGAACAAGGACCAGAAAAATTTTACAATCATTGAACATTATCAGTTAGTGGAAAACAAAGAGCAAGAGGAGGGAGAGCACACAGAGACAAAGAGACAGAGACAGAGAGACAGACAGAGACAGAGAGACAAAGGGGCTTATTCTATCTGTAGGCACCAACTGACAATGTGAAAGTAAAAATGTGACTAAGAGACCTGGAGAAAAATAAGATTGACAACAAGTTGTACCTAAATTCTCAAGTTAGAAACAATTTTATGCTTTGGATTTGAATTTTATAATTAATACATAAAATGTGACAAATATGTACATCTTATCGGGTCCATTTCTATCCCATTTCCTGGAGAAAAGTAATATCTTGGTGAGTGTCTTTCATCCCACGATTTCATCTATTTACTACCCATGCACATACCAGTAGGTGAGATACAGTGCACTATCACGGTGCATTTACAGTGTGTTAAGCCGGGGTCCTCCTTTGGCAGCTTGCATTTAAAAACTCAAATCCAGTTCCTTCATTGAAAGTGGTGCATTTTTTATTTGAATATGACATAATCTGATAAACAAGTATTTTCTTTTTTTCTTTTGAAAAGCTTTATTGGGATGTAGTGCATGTACCACGCAATTCACCCACTTAATCCTACATGTTGATGAAAAACGAATTTGAGAAATTTGGAGGGATTATTTTGCGATCCTTTTTTCTCCTTTGAGGAAAACCATCATCTCTGTGGTGGGGCCTGAAGACGGACTCTGGGGCCTGAGACCACCAAGACAGATCATGTGCCCCAGGAGATTTTAAGAGAGATTTTAAGATTGATAAAATAGATATTTTTTGAGGCAGTTTAACTTATGATATCTAATCCTTCAATGTTCTGTGCCCCATCTTACCTTCTTCACAGACATCCTGACCCCCCCGCCCCCCCAACTACCGACAATCACATCAAGCACAGCCCGGGGGGTTACAGAAAAAACAGGGCAAATAAACGTGACAGATTTCTCATTACTTCACTGTGGGCTGGAAAGTAGCAGACTCTTCAGTTCCCCGAGGGCGGGGCAGGGTGTGAACGGGGCGATGCCATGTGCTTCTGCCCCGGCTCATTATTTATGTCTGAGGGGAGTGTGTCATATTCAAAGGGTGATAGCAAAGGCCTGAGCTTGCGGAAGTCAGTGTACTCAGGGGAGCTCTGAGCAGCCCCGTCCCCCAGGGAGGGAGGGCCCTGTAGAGAGAACATGATCCCCAGACTGCAGCATGTTTTTCCCTCTTCTTGACATTTCTCCCAAGTGTCAGGCTATGTATGAAGAAAAATAGAGTCATGACACTGGTTTATTTGTCCTCGGTGGGAAGGAGGTAAAGTAAGGCAATGAGATCTGAGGCTCCGGGTTTTGTGACAAAATGCTTTGCTCTATGGGCTCCCGCTGAACTTTGCCTCTATTTATCGTGGGATGCTGAGCAGGTCCACTGCTGACCCATACTGTGACCATTGCTCCTCTCAACCTCTTGGTCCCTCCACCCATACTCCCCTTTACCCTGTGGCAGCTCTTGGCTTTGTCATGACTGTGACAGAGAAGAGTCAGGTAACACCCACATGGGATATAATCAAACTGGCTACAAAGGTCAGGGCTGTGTGGCCCAGGAGCCTCCCCTTAAAAACAGAAGTCCTGAAATCAGAAGAGTTTGGTGCCTTGCTTGTCCTCAGAACATTCTCCTTATTTTTTGCTAACTGCCCACCCCTGTGAGTCTCAGAAGAATCTTCTCCTCCTCCAGGACATATTTCAGTGTGCACGGAGAGATCGAGTTCTCTTCCACAGGAGAGCTAGCAATCTGTTTTGTTCCTCATTTCAGCAGAGGAGCTGGGAAGCACAAAACATGTTGCTTATGATTATTAGATACCGAATTTACTCTCCAATGATGAAGCTCAAATCTCTAAGAATGATAATTAAATATCTTGTCAGAGTTACATTCACTCATTGAATCCTCACTACTACACCATGAGGCAGGATGAATTCCTGGTTCCATTTTTCAGATGCGGGAAATCAGGCAGGGAGCAGCACCAGGAAGATAAAAAGTAAGGATCTAAGAAAGCCAGAATTGCACCCAGGCAACGTGGCTCTGGAGTCATCCATCGTTTTTAAATTAATGGAATTCATCGGGATCCAGCTGAGTGTCAAAGTAGCTATTGAGACGGTAAGTACTTCCAAGTAGTTGCAAAGGTTTGGCAGACCCTTCTGTAAGATTTGTACTATCTCTGTCCTCTCTTCGATATTTGGAATAGTAGAACTACTTGTGATTTTTAAAATTTGCATTTTCTTCAACACAGGAGTGACATTACTTTGATGAATTATATGTCTTTAGATACCCTTTAAAATTTAAAATCACAAGAAAAAATTAATGGCAATGGAGGTAAAGTGTATTTTTAGTTAAAGCTTCAGAATAGTCAAAAAGAAGGGCAAATTAAATAGGAAAGTGTTTGCAGTGTCATATTGACTGTTTTGACTTTTAATCCCAATGATTTAACTTTTTCTCTTAAGTTTGAGATCTCTACTATCCTATTAATAGTAGTTAACATGTATTAAATTGTTAAGAGATACCGGTGTTGGGCTGGGGGTTTAGCTCAGTGGTGACACAAATGCCTGCCTGGCATGCATGAGGTCATGAGTTCAATTTCTGGTACCAAGACAGAAAGAGAGAGAGAGACAGAGAGACAGAGATAGAGAAAGAGAGAGACGGGGTGGGAGCAGTGTTAGGTACTTGTTTTTCATATCAACCCTTTAACTATCTGTTTTAATATTGTAAAACATGAAAACAATGAGGCTTAGATTTTTTTTTCAAATTTATAGTTCCTCGTTCCAAATCAAAATTGGAATGCTGGCTAGGAACAATATTAACAATGATTACTTCATTTCTCTTTCAGGGATCACGTTTTCATCCATCCTTTCCTATTTTTTCATGCTATGCAAGAGCAGAGAGATGGACCCATACGAGTTCTTCTTCATGTTGCTCTTTGAAGGGCTTTTTAAATGTGTAGCTAGAGAAGTTTTCATTTCAGCTATCCATGTCTCCATTCTATCTGCCACAGTCTTTTTCAAAGAGGAAAAATATCTGACCATTTGAACAATAAAATACAAAACAGTGCCAATAATTAGGAGAAAAAAAGTTTCACTTTCTACAGCACTGCATATTTTTTACTTTCCGTGGCTTCAGAAATGAGCTGATGGGCCATCTGTGTGTGTAAGATGTGTCTCATTATGACCTTTGCTAGGAAAGTGAAAAATAGTCCAGGTGACACGCAGAGTCACATGCTGTCTGGATGTAGTGTACATGGGATGCAAATGGTTGTTTCATTAAGAATTCTATTTGCTCCCTGATTTATCCTTGTCTTTTTTTAAGATGATAAAACTAAAGAAAATAAAACAGAATGAAGCCAATAAAACAAAATGAGTGAAAGTGACATAGGACTTCAAAACAAGATAATAGGAAATCAACAATGGCTACTATAATATAACTTGTCATCTTCAAAATAGCTGCCCATGCCATCAGATATAATAAAATCAAACCAAACAAAACAGATGAATACCAATTAAAATAAAACCATAAAATGATACAGGACTTTAAAACAAAATAATAGGGAATTAACAATGGGTACAACCTTCCCTTTTAGATGTCTCCTCCCCTTTCATTCTCACAGCATCTAGTGCACATTTTGTATGCTAATTCCTTTAGTTTTGTGTACTAGCAAAACAGCATCATGTTCATTCACCTATGTGAGTGTGAACCATTTCACCCAAGTGTATGATCACAAGTTGCTTCCATTTACCTACAAGAGCATCATGATTTTCTTTATAGCTGAGTAGCTTAAAAGTGCCGTATCTTTCTCATAGGTTCTATGGTTGATGTGCAAGCTGTCTTGCCTTTTTCTAGTTCCCTGCCACATGGAGCTTTGTTTTCTCTCCTTTGTCTTTCAATCTATGTGTTTCCTTTCAAGTTAATGCGTTTCTTTCTATACTACATATTTATGAATCTTGTCTCCTTATCCACTCTGCCTATGATTTTATTGGTGAATTGAGGCCATCTACATTGATGATAATGGTCAACATGCACTGGTTCTTCTCTGCCAGGATGTTTTCCTGCGAGTGACTCCCTACTTTCCCCTTCTTTTGAATTGTGTGCCCCACTAGGTGATGCAGGGTCATCTTTATCTCTCCCTAGAATGTCCTTCAGTATGCTTTGTAGTGTTGGTTTGGTGGTCATGAATTCCTTCAGCTGTTCTTTGCCATGGAAGTATCTTATTTCTCCATCAATTCTGAAAGATAGTTTTGCAGGGTACATCAATAGGGCTTGGGAGTTGTTTTCTTTCAGGACTTGAAGTACTTTGTTCCAAGCACTCCTTAACTTGGTTTTCATTGAGAAGTCTGTTGTAATTCTGATGGGTTTTCCTTCATAAGTTATGTGTTTCTTTTCTCCAGCAGCCTTTAATATTCTGTTCCTGTGCTACATATTTGGGATCTTGATAATTATTGTCTGGGTGCAGATTTATTTGGGTTTTAGCTAGTTGGAGTTCTACATGCCCCACTTATCTATTTGTGAGGTTCTTTTCCCATGCTTGGGTAGTTCTCAGCTATTACTTCTATTTATAGTCTCTTTATGGCATGTGTGTTGATTTCTTTCTCACCTGTCATTCTTAAATTATTCTTCTTTGCATCATGTTGCAGTCACTGAATTATTATTTCCTGGTTTCTTGTTTTTTTAAGATCATTCCTTTTTTAATTGCTAGCTACCATCCTGTCTTCAAGGGCTGAAAGTCTACCTTCAGTTATTTTCAAGCAATTTTGCCAGCTTTCAGTGGAGTTTTTAATTTCCTGACTATCACTTCCAGTCTGTTTCATGCATTCCAGTGCTTCTCCATACTGTTCATTCAAGGTTTTCCTCATTCTCCTATGCTTCTCTTTTTTTCTCTCTGTGTCTTCTTTCGATATGCTCAGCAACCCTTTGATTACGTTGATCATTTCTTCTTTTACCTGAGACATTATTTCTGACGTGATTTCTTCTACAGCCTCATGAAGTAGTTCCTTTGCTTTGGTTGCCTTTATCCTAGCAATTTCAGGTATGCAGCTTCCACTGTCTTCCATATCTCCATCTCTCGGTCTTGCTCTGTGTGGGCTGGAGCCAGAGATTGCCTTTTGCTCTTTCAGCTTGCCATTTTCCCAGGTTCCACCAGATGAGCAGATTGTGGGGTTCCAGGCACTTCCCAGGCACTATACATCCACAGTGTAGGGGTGTGGGTTAGGCCCCTGGATTTCTCCTAACCCAGGTTGCCAGGAGACAGTGGGGTGTGGGGCTGGCTTCTCTAGACACTCGCAGCTTCTCCAAGGCATGGCTGGCTGGTTCTCCTGGCTCCCACTTGCTGCCTGCCAGAGAGACCTGTTGGTGGTCTGCTTGCATGTGGGGGCTGGGCTGGCTGTGTCCCCCTGCCCATGCTGGTTACCTGCAGGAGGGTCATGGTGCAGCTGGAGGGCAGGCAAGGGCTGGGCTGGCTGCTTCTCCCAGCTGTGCTGGATACTCGCTTATTCTTGTCTTTCAGAAACAGTTTAAACTTCCTACTTTGAGAAATTTCTTTGGAAAAGTCACATGGAACACTATCATTCCGGGCTGTTTACCCAAACATTTCTAACCAGTTGACAAAAGGAAGTTGATAGCGTTCCTTTATGACCACCAAGGAATAGAAAGCCTGCTGCCAGACCCCTGGTCACATGCAGAAGCCAAGAGAACCTCCAATCCAAGTGACAGCCCTGTGGCCTTGTCCACCATGTGGGTCCCTCACTCCGTCTCAAGCAGGCTGGCTCCTTTGGGGCTCAGCTTCTGTCTTTCTCTTTAAGTTTTAAAGCTGTCTTTCCTCCTGCAGGTCCTCTGTGTCTCATCAAAAAACTATCTTTCCAAACTCTTGTGTCTTTGATTTTTAGCTAGAAATGCACAGTGCACGATGACAACCCATTTGAGACAATAAAATATTCAATAATTGTGATATTAAAAACATTGTGTTGCTTTTATGTAATATTTTGCATAAGTTAATATTTATTTGACTTATGCAATGCATTTTTAATACAGAAAACATTGTCTTAATTGAAAATCGTAGCTAATGTCTGTATAACTCCATTCCAACTCCATTATAGATATATATGTATATTTGAGGATCTAAGTTTTTACTAGAGTGAATAGTGAAATAATGTTTGAATATATTCTGTTGCATTTGAGACTTTATCATGATTTAAAAATGAAGGTCCAGATGTTGATGAAGAAATGTGAAGCCAGTTGGAAGAGACAGCCCAGCTCACACAGCTTCTCGGTGATCCTGTAACCCTCTTTCCTCCTTTGCCTTTCTCTGGTGTGGAGCAGCCTCAGGGTTTTCCAAGACAGCGCCCCCTGCTAAAAACTCAGCCCTAATTCCAACCATTGCCACCTCTATGACCTGCTCAGAGTCCACTGGAACTCAACAGGCTTATGGCTCGGGAACATGGGAGGAGGCAAAAGGTGGTCAGAGAGTTTGATGCGATCAGAGATGCCAGCTAGAGATCCCAGAGCTGTGAGCATACAACCAAAATCAAAAGATTCTGTCCCAGTAAAAGTCAAAACCAAAGCTGTGACTTGTCATTGTGTTATGTAAGGAAGAAAACAAAAACAGAAGGGCCAAAAAACAGGGCAACCCCAGGGCTCTCATTTTAATGTAACTACTGGTACCGTGGATTGGTTTTCCATTTCAGTTTCTTGTTTCAAAAGAATGCAGAAATATCATAATGCTTAAGAGTTCCTAAAATATTATTTGGGGCCATTGCATGTAGCCAAAAAGCTTTCTCGTTTATGGCTAAATTTCAGTTTGAAGCACAAGTGAAAAAGTAAATAAGTAAAACTACAGCCACAGGAATTGGCAAACAGTGGAAGGCCCTCACAGGAAACTGTGTATGGAGGCCAGGAAGGAAGCCTTTAGGGAGCTTTTGAGAATCTCCAAAAATCTAGAACTGATTCAGAAATGATCTGAACTGTGTGAAAAGGTAAGTGATCAGTGAACGAGCATATAAAGATATGATCACTTCTTGTCCTCAGAAGCAATCAAGCTCAGAAAAGGAAATCTCCTCTACTGTAGAATACTGTTGTCATCATCTCATTTCAAAGATCACTAAAAACCAAGATGTCCACCGAGAAAAGGAAGATAGATCACATAATTCTACAAACCAATGCAAGTGTCCATGTGCGAATATGTATCCTCCCATATAGAGTACATTAAATAGATATTATATTAATATTATTATGTATGAGAATAATATCAATGTATGTATTTGCTTATCATTCCATTGTTATAAGTGTTCCTTTTCTCATTTTAAACAGCACACTCAGTTAGTATTTGCAACATAGCTGAAGATAAATTCTAAGAAATCCATCCTAAGTGATTCAATTGCTCACTCTGTAACAGTCACTAAATATTTGGTGCCCTTGCTTCACAGCTCTGACTATCACATCTTGGAAAAGGTCAAGCTTGTGTCACAGGAACATGGACAGCAACCAGACATCTATTATGGAGGTCACCCTTCTGGGATTTGAAGCTGATCCAGTACTGGAGCATTTCCTCTTTGGACTTTTCTCTCTCCTCTATATTTTCACACTTCTGGGGAATGGACTCATCCTTGTGATCATTTGCCTGGACCCCAGACTGCACACCCCCATGTACTTTTTCCTTTCACATCTTGCTATTGTGGACATGTCCTATGCTTCCAACAATGTTCCCAAGATGTTGCTGAATCTTGTAAACCAAAGAAGAACCATCTTCTTTGTTCCATGCATAATGCAGACATTTTTATGCTTGACTTTTGCTCACGTAGAGTGCCTCATATTGGTGGTGATGGCCTACGATCGCTATGTGGCCATTTGTTGCCCTTTACATTACACGGTCATCGTGAGCTGGAGGGTGTGTGCTGTCTTGGCTGCCACTTCTTGGGCACTTAGCTTCCTACTGGCCCTTGTCCATTTAGTCCTCATCCTGAGGCTGCCCTTCTGTGGGCCTAATCAAATCAATCACTTCTTCTGCGAAATCCTGTCTGTCCTCAAGCTGGCCTGTGCTGACACCAGGCTCAATCAAGTCGTCATCTTTGCAGCCTGTGTGTTCATCTTAGTGGGGCCCCTGTGCCTGGTGCTGGTCTCCTACTCACGCATCCTGGGTGCCATCTTGAGGATCCAGTCCGGGGAGGGACGCAGAAAGGCTTTCTCCACCTGCTCCTCCCACCTCTGCGTGGTGGGGCTCTTCTTTGGCAGCGCCATTGTCATGTACATGGCCCCCAAGTCCCGCCATCCTGAAGAGCAGCAGAAGATCCTGTCCCTGTTTTACAGTCTTTTTAACCCCACGCTGAACCCCCTAATCTATAGCCTGAGGAATGCAGAGGTAAAGTGTGCCCTGAGGAGGACACCATGGAAGCCGAGATCCATGTGAGAGACATAGAGATGTGTCTGATGAGGCTGGAGAGGGGGATTTGCTTCCCATGAAATATGGTAGCCAGCAATGCTTTACACCTGAGTAGCATTAAGCCTAACTTGAAATGTAAAGTTATAGACCTGTACATATAAACCCAGGACACAACACTGGTGATAAAAAGTAGATACTTTCCCTCATGATCTTGGATAACAATGAATTATTAGACAAACCACAAAAATGTTTAAGACTGATAAATATCAAACTTCTTCAAATCCAACTACTCATCAAAGTCATTACAAAACATGAAATGGAAGCTACAGAGTATTATAATGTTCAAACTACATATACATCCAAATGGAATTAGAGATGGTATTGGAAACAAAGTCCTTCCAATCAATGATAATGAGGGATGAGCAAGAAAATTTTATAAAATTACAAAATTAAGAAGTACAGATACAAAATCTACAAGTGATTGATAAACATAAGATCCTGCTTGCTACCAGGATTCAGCAAGAAAATATAAATTAAACTTACTGTGAGATACTACTCAATATCTATTTTAACAATCTAAAATCTAAAATTTTAACAAAAATTGAAACAGTCAATACTAGCAAAGTCTTATTTATCCATATTAGTTAGCTAAGTAAAACATGGAACACATTCTCTGGATCAACAATTAGTGATTTTCCTCTAAAACGACATAGTAAAAAATATTTTCAAAGCCATATTCTGTCAAAAACACTCATCTCTGGCCAAAGCACCCATAGAAATGTGTAAATGAATCAGAGTGGTTGTGTTCCAAGAAAATTTACAATCAAAAACATGTTGCTTGTAAAAATGGAGGCCACAGAACAATCACTGGGCAACTCTTATTCTGGAACTAGAACTGGTCTGGTTCCACCAGATTCAAGGTTAGCAGGCTTCAGCAAGATGAAGGACTCAGAGACTAGGAAACTAAATGCAATTTAAAGACCCCATGATTACTGTGGAGCCATACCTAGGTTTCTTTGCTTTTCACAACATGCAAAACTTACTGTGACTTATTAACCAACGGAGTGTAAAGGTGCATGGTTGCTCCATTATATTTGTGAACTCACAGCAAAATCTTTATACTGTCTACCACAAATTTAAACCTGAGACTGTACAATAAAAACTCACAATGGAAAATCTGAATTGGAGCACAGTATTACAATAAAAGTAGCACAGAGAGGACGGAAAGTATTCTGCAGTAGTAGAACACCTGCCTGTCATGCGCAAGTCCCTGGGATTGGCTTGTGGTACTCCTGCTCTACACCCATGTACTGTCAGCAGCACAGAGACATGGTGTAATGAGACTGATTAACACTGGATTGACGCACTTTGCATCTTCACAGTGAAACAGTCTTAGTTTTAATTATATCTTCTGAAAACCATGCTCATCTTAGCCTGATTGCCAGGAAATTTAACTCTCACCTGTCTTCTCATATATGATAATTTCTCATGGCAGACAACATCTGGAGCAAAACTTGTCAGTAAATGAAACCCCAGGACTGGATAACATTGTTATAGTAGACACATCATTGCCATGCGAAGGAAGGAATCGCATAGACTGATAGCTCCAGAGATTTCTACTCTAATATTCAGAGCTTTAAAAACTTTCAGAACATTTTAAATCACCCTAGGTTGTTTTTGCTCTTAAAATATAAAGTTTTGTATGAGTATGTTTTATGGTTTTCTTTGCCTTCTTAGGATTCCTTGGCCAACTTTAATCTCACCATGCTAGTTTGTAGTCTTTGCATGATTATACACAAGTTTCCTTTTGCTGTTTGCCATCCGTCAAAGCAAAACATTTGATGATGTATTTCTCTCTCATTTATTTGAAATATCTTTCCTGCCACCTTCTCTGAGAAAAAGTTGGGCATTTCTGGTTACCATGAATGTCTTGCTCAAAACATGTACTAAAAAACAAGTGAGAAGACTTGGAATGCAGCTTAGTGGAAGAATACTTAGTATGTGTAAGGACCTGGGTTAAACTCCCAGCTCCAAAAGAAAGAACGAAAAAGAGATGGGAGGGGAGGGGAGGGGAAAGGAGGGAGAGGAAGGAAAAGAAAGGGACAGGAGGGAAGGGCAGGAATCACAAATCAAGCTGAAAAGCAAACTAACCTGTTTCCAATAGTAAACCTCGAGCTTGTGTAAGGATGAACCCCTGAACTCTAAAAGCAAAAGAAAGCAAATTATTCTAATTTTGATAAATGTACAGTATTGGTCATGTTTTTGTCACCGATGCCAAATATCCAATGAAATAACCCAAGGAAGAACACATTATTTTGGTTCTTTGTCTCAAAATTCAGTCTATTGAGTGGGCTGGCTCTGAAGCAGGCACCATGGCAGAAAGGCCTGGCAGTGAAAGCTGATCACCTCCTCTCAGTCAAGAAGCAGAGTAAGCCTGGAAGAGCCAGTGAGGAAGGGGCCTGGGACCAGGTGTACCTGCGAAGTCCTGCTCCGTAACCACCAGACACTCGGGAATGTGCGCTATTAATCTCCTGGGTGTCTCTCAGTGCAGTCATGATATCAAACGAGACTCACCAGCACGATGGGAGTTTGGACACCAAGCTGATGTCGTTAAATTACAAATTGCAGAATATTCTTCTTTACTTTGAGAATAAAGTGGAAGAGAATAATTTTCTTTAACTGAATCTTCTGAAGATTAAAACACGGTTGGGGATTTTCTGACTCAGTCACTGGGAGAGCAAAGCTTACCAAGTCCAGCCTGTTGTGCTCGGGTACTGGGGGAACCTGCAAGCCCTGCGGCCAGCATCTTCAGGTCATAGCCAAGACTGTGCGCGTCAGAGACATAGGAAAGTCATCAGAGTGAAAGCTTCCAATAGCCAGACGTAGATAATGGTTATGAAAAGCTACAATAGACATGAGAAGCTATAAAATTTACATTCTAAACAGCTACAGAAACTATGTGGAGGTCGTGAGCCAAGGTATTAAATTTTTTTTCAGTGCCTCCACCGTGTAGTACTTTGTGAAGTAAAAAGTGAGGAATTGTTCAGGAAGAAATATTAATAGAAATAAGTAGGAAAAACGAAGTTTTCCTTTGAGATAGATGACCTTACCTCACAATAAATTAGGTGGGAAGGCACCACACATGGATAATTCCACTCTGGCATGGAACTGTATAGACTTGGGACTCCGTGGACCGAAGCTCCCGTGAATGTGTTAAATGAAGCATATGCTTGTAATCTTTGAGGACATTATAGTGAGAGACATTTGGACCAAAGTTTAAGATGAAACACTAAACTGACTGCTGATGACTAACTGGAACTACAATAATGTATTTGTATCTTTGCTTCTTATTTTGCATGTACTATAAAGAATACTATTTGGGAAGAAATCTCTGAGAACTACAGTACACGTGGCCATATGAAGTGTTGTACAGTTCTCATCTGACAGATGACTGTGTAACTCTAAGGCCTCATGCCCAAATGCTGAGAAAGATTCTTGGTTGTAATGAACAAAATCAGCCGCATTCCGAGTTTGCAATAAAATGTTAATAGGGGTATATATTAGTCTTGATTTTGTGAATGGAACACTACAAACAAAATAGAAGATTCTGGGTTTCAGATGGAAGTAGAATGTAGCTTTGATAGGATGGCTGTGAATTCCCTGAGAATGGCCACAGCCTAAAATAAAAATGAAGGTATAGAAACTTTCATGATTTAGGCAAACGAAACCACATCTTAGTGGGATACCACAGAGCAAGATCTAATATTGGGAACCCAATGTTTTCAGGCAACTAACCTTTGTTCTAACCACACGGACCATTAGTTGTGACAGAGTAATAGGAAGAATGATGATTATCCTTCAAGACATAAATGGCCTCAAGGGAAAGAGATGCCTTTGGACATCATGGGACAAGCTGAGTTTAGTCAGGAGTTAGTTTCAGAAAAAAATTATTTGTTAATGAGGATAATCATGCCAAGGGAAATCTCTTCGAGGTGGAAGAAAGAGAAAAAGACTCATCCTGTAAATACTGTGAAATGAATCATGAAGATCAATTAATAATTCAGGATGTTGCCAAGAGACCCAACAGGGTTTTATGGCTCTTTTGACACAGATGTAACTCATGGTAGCCACAGGAAAATATGTGCAGGAACCTCATGGATCTTGTAGTTTATTGAACTTGTTTAAGGGCATTGATCATTTTAATTGTTGTAAGATACCTGTATTGACACCCAGAATAAAACAACTTGTAGCACAATTAGGGGACTTGTTGTAAGATACTATAAGTTACCATGAGTGAGTTTGTCTTTTAGTCATGATTTAAAGACTTCCAGAATGGGTTAATAAAAACTGTGTCCATGAAAAATAACCATACTGTATATGAAAAGTGTCAAAATAGCTGTGTTTCACATAAGTGCAATTTTTAAGTTTGGCTAGCA
>PVLA01011351.1:0-18792 GCA_004027455.1 Hydrochoerus hydrochaeris
ATATTTATTTAGGTATTATTTACTTTATCTCAGTAAGATTTTAAAGCTTTAAGTTTATAGAAATACATGTAGAGACTCATGCATGCGTAGCTGTTTACAGTCTCACTGTTTGAATATCTACTTTGTATGCTTTAATTTTGTAACTTGAACAACTATTTCTAAGAGGACAATATGTAATTTATCAACTAGTGATTTCTTAGTTTATCTTTTTTTTTTGAAATTCTGTATTATCTCTACCCTTTACATGCTTTTGTTTCTCTTTAAGTAAAAAAAAATTTTTTTAAAGAGAGGAAAATAAAGTATTCTAAAGGATATAACTGCATGTATGTTTGGGTGTATAGGATTGATGGCCATATTACTAAGTTTTTGTTGGATAAATGAACAGAACTGATTACAGTCTCACTGTTTGAATGTCCACTTTGTATCCTTTACTTTTGTAACCTGAACAACTACTTCTAAGAGGAAAATATGTAATTATCAACTAGTGATTTCTTACTGGTTTTTTTTTTGAAATTATGTATCATTTCTACCCTCTTTCTGTTTCATTTTTTTTCTTTAAATAAAAAAAGAAAGTCAACTCATTTTAAAATGGACAAAGAGAAAAGGATGAACCATGGCTTCTGGCAAGCCAGGTCTGCCATGGGGAACAGGAAGAGACTCAGCAAGAAAACAATTCATGTCTTCCTGTGAGCCAGCCAGTGTGCGAGTTTGGAAAACAGAAAAGCATCTTCACTTTTCCCCCCACTCCAGTAAGCAACTGGCTGATTCAGAGGAACTCTCAAAGTGAGATGATAGTGGCTGAGGTAAAAGCAATAGCTTGATGCTTACATTGTTTGATTGACTTTGCAGGTCTACAGAGATAGCAAGACCAGCATCTGGAAGAAGCTAGAAGAACGCCCACTGATTCCCATCAATTAGTCCCTTGCGGGCTGTATATTCTTGCTTCCCACTGTAAACCATGCCATGAACTTCTTAAGAAACTGAGACAGCCATCTTCTGGTCCCTGGACATGTCTCAAGCAGAGTAAATCACAGAATGTTAATTCAGTCATCAGAGAGAAAATACTAAGGGATGCTTTTTCCTGGCCTATTCTTTTCATTTATTTTTGAGTGCTAAATTTGAAGTATTTAAGTTTTCAAAATGTAAAACAGTGTTGAGATGTTAGTTATCTATTTGCCAATTTGGTTCTGACTCATAAGAGTAAGACCATGAACCGTGAACTCCCAAAGTTGCTTCCCTAAAATGTTGCCTCTGCCTCTAAGACTACCCTGTGAAACCTTTAGAATGAAACTTCTCCAGGCATCATCCTTGTGAAATGTTACAGTTATGTACTCCTCTGCCTATACTTAAAAAAAAACAACTTGATAAAGGTTTAGACTGTTGCTATCCTAGAGTTCAAAGACCAAGCACTGTTTTCTTTTGTTTGGGATTAAATATTATGTGTATTGTATCACCACAAAAGTAAACTCTTCACTCATATAAAGTGGGCAAGAAGCTTCTTGGTCATTAGACAGGGTTGTTTGTGTTCTGTAACTTCACAGAATAAATAAGCCAAATTAAACAGATGTACAGTTTTTATTAAAAATTATAGACCTAGTGTTTCATGTTGGAACAAAGAAGTTTACATGTAAGTAACCATTCTTTTTGTGCTTAATCCTTTTTGTAAGCAGCACATGTGAATAAATTGTTTATGTTGGAATGAGGTTAGAAACTATATAGCAAAATATCACACCTCAATATTTTAAGTCTATACTTCTCACCTTTAAAATGTTTCATCTCTCAGCTTAGAAATGAAATATACACATGTTGGTATATGGGCGTACATTCCAGATGTGTAACTTACTTTATTCATTCTTGTGCAAGGGAAAGAGATGACATACCCCAAGAGCTTTTCTATAACTTCTTGTTTGGTTTCAGAAAAAAAAAGTTCATTATTACTCCCCCAACTTCTGTTATTCCTATTTCTCTCCATCTTCATTCTCCTCCTTTGTCACTACACATACTGTTTGTGATTGGGAATTTTAGGCAATTTAACTTTTCTAACGATCAAGAATGTGACTTCTCAAAGCCAGGAGTGGTGACTCATGCCTGTAATTCCAGCACTTGAGAGGCTGAGGCAGGAAGATCCTTGTGAGTTCAAGGCCAGCCTGGGCTACAAAGTGAACTCAAGGCCAGCCTGAACTGCATAACAAGACCCTGTCTCAAAAAGACAAAAAAAAAAAAAAAAAAGAATGTGACTTCTCATTTGTGACCAGTTCACAGATGTCCTGTTAAAAAACTGAAGCCAATGATAATAAATGAACAACATTCACTACTTTCTTGAATTTTTAAATTGAAAACAAAGTTTTTCTGCAAGTATAAATCTAGGTAATTTTGGTTAAAAATTGTTACAATTTGAGGATCCTTTGTACATACTCTGGATATATCTTAAAGGCAAAATATTCAAACTGATGTATTCATTTGCTAAAACACAGCTATATGTATTTTTAATACACATGATCTTGAAACTTTATCAAATCAATTTTTATGAATTTATGCAGTTGTATGGGAATGATGCCATTTTATAATGTATAGTAGACCATGGAGATCACAAATGTTGAAGAATAAAAGAATTTACTTGTTTTGGCAATCACTTTTAGACCTCTTTCCACATGTTCAAATCCTCCAGTATCAATACATATTATAGGATTTTATAGATATGTAGGTCAAATAATTCCCCATAAAACTTCCTGGAAAGGTTAACTTCAAAGTTATGCATTCATTTATAAGGTATGGGTTACTTATTTCTCCATGCACTGACATTGTGAAGGAATTTGACTGTATTAATTTGCATTTCAGACCTAGAGTTTATATTTTACCCTCTTGTTTCCAAGTGTTTCTATCTTTTACATCCTTTCTGCAGAGAAATCCCATATTTTACTGTATTTATTGCCATTATTTCTGTATTTGCTGCTTAAAACTGTAACAGATTTGTAAAATGTTAAACCTAGTTCATTAAAGACATGTAAAAAATAAAAATATTGCATGAATGTACTTAATTGTCTTAATTACTAAATTTTTTGGTGCTTCCAGAACTGTGTGAACCCACCTTATGATCACACAAAATTTACCAGATTTGGGTACAGTAGCTATTAAAACACATTCAGTTAGCAAATAGCTTTGTCTTGGGAGGTTGATTTGAATGGCCAGATGAAGAAAGATGAAGCTAGGAAATACTGTATGCTGCCACTGCTTTGAGGAAAGGGACAGAAATGTATTCTATCATGTCTTTGTGATATTCCTTGGTAATGCATATTTGCTGAGATAAATAAGCTCCAAAATCAATTGCAGTTTCTATTTAAAGCTTGATTAGGGGAATGACAACACCTTAATTTAACCCTGAGGGATCCAGAAAGTCACATTTGCAATCCAAGAATTGTTTTCAAGTTTCAGTCCTGAACTTGAAAAGTCAAAAAATCAGTTTACATACCTAAAAAATGGGCATGAGTATTCATATGACAAGAATATTAAGGACAAAAAGAGAAATAATTAGTAAAAACTCTTCATGAAACTATAAAAGGTTGTGTAGAAGTAAAGACCAACACTTCCAATATGTAAGGAATCACTGTCTTAAAGCTATGATGTGCACATAGATGTTATATGCCTTACAAACTCTGCAGACCACTGAAAATATAAAACATAATGATGTTAATTGATTGGTTGATTTATCATGGTGCTGGGGATTAACCCAGGGCCTCCTGCATGCTTCGCAAAAGCACATGGGAAGAAACAAATACAGTGTCTCTGGAGAACCACAAATAGGGTGGCTAAAATGAAGAGCATGGAAAAGGATGCTGGAGGTCAAAGTCAGATTGTGAAGGACTTGGTGCTAAGAACAATGAAAGGTTTTCAATGGGCGCAGACATAATCATATTAGAAACAAAAAAAATTCCAGCCAAATGAAGGAATGACAGTTGCACCAGTCTCAGTGAGAGACAGGTGGTGTGGGATGCATTCATCACATTAAACAGGTGAAATCTATAGACTTCAGTAGGTTGCATCAGAGAGGGAAATGGAGACAGGAGATGCTGCTTCAGTTTTCTGTTGCTATATGACAAAGTGTCCCGAGACTTTAAGAGATTTTGAAGAACAGGACTATCCACTCACAAAATAACAAAATTGGATTACTAACTCTCATTTTATATACATAAAAGACCTAAGTGTAAGAGCTAAAACTTTATAGTTGTGTAGTTTTATAATTCTTAGAAAAATATATAAAGCTTCATGGTCTTGGATTAGGCAACTTATTAAATTCTACCCCAAAAGCAAAACTGACAAAAGAAAAAACAGATTAAGTAGACTTTATCAAGATGAAAATTTTTTGTCCTTTGGGACTGGGATTTAGATCAGTACATGGTAGACCATGTAGTAAGCCCCTGATTTTACTTTCAGCAATACAAGCAATGACAATAACAACCAAAAAAACATGTGTGTGCATCAAAATATACTATCAAGAAAGTGAAAATGCAATCCACACATGAGAAAGACTTGTACAATTCAACAGTAAAGACAAATAATTCAATTTTGAAATGGGCAAAGGACTTGAAAATACACTTCTCAAAAAAAAAAAAAAAAATATATATATATATATATATATATATATATATATACAAATGACCAAGAAATACATGAACAGAAGCACATCATTAACAATCATGAAAATGCATAACAAAAACTACAGATATCACATCAGCTTCTACTAGAATAGCTATGATGAAAACAATAATAATAAACCAGGTGTGGTAGCACACACCTATAATCCCAGTACTTGGGAGGCTGAGACAGGCCAATCACCATGAGTTCAAAAGCCAACCTGGCCTAATGAGACCCTTATTTCAGCCTCAGGATCCCTAAGATCCTAAGTGACATCTTTCTTGGTAACCATGAAGGTGTTACAGGCAGCTGAGTAAGTTAGAAATATTATAGGCAGTCAGACAAGGCTTACTACCAAAGAAGCCAGTGCAGAAGTTCAGATACCTTGTGACCTTGGAGAAATCAGGCACCTCCTGCTGTGGGACAGATCTCAAAACAAATGGCAAAGCAATACAACCATATTCTAAGGATTGATAGTCCAAATAGTTTTTTATCACCCTGAGGAAGGTTGGAGTCACCATTCCAACCCCCTACAGGAAGTCATGCCTGCTTACTATATGACTCACTCCATTTGCTCCTAATTTAATCAATTTTACCTGAGCAATTAATCTTATTGATTGATCACAGTTCTGTCCCACCTTGCAAATTCCCATTTTTTCCCCACCTATGACCCATCTAATCTCATGGTTTTACTTTATAAAAGTCCCTGGAAAAGACAGAATTCTTAGCAACCTGCTCAGAACCCCTTCTGTCTCTCTCTCAGTCAGATACTTTCTTTCTGTCAATAAATATATTCTGTTCTTAACTCCATTGTTCCCAAAATTCATTCTTCAATTTTAGAGAACACTAAATCTAACGGATATACTAGGTTGAGAGTTTCATTCCCCTATGTTTGACCCACCTTATGATTTTGCTCTATAAAACTTCCTTTGAGAAGTGGATTTATTGGCAATACACTTTTGGGTTCCCTCTTGTCTCTCAGGAGCTATCTCACTCTTAATAAAGTTCCTACTTTTTAAATTCTGTTTTTCCTTAGAAGTCTTTCTCCGATTTGGGGGAACATAAAGTCAGTGTATCTGACATCCAGCAGGTTGGGAACCACATTTACTTCCCCTTGTATCAAAATGAGGAATTAAAACCTGACTGTTATTTTCAGACAGGCTAAAGTAAAAGCAGATGTGCACTACTGCTTCCGGGTCCGCAAACGCAGACACAAGAGCCAGCGCACATGTCCGACCTGGAGCGCAGGCGCTGGAACAAAAGGAAAGGTTGGGCCTGCCAGTCGTGGTTCCCGTGCACGCTTAGTTTGCTGCGTGGCTGGCCTGGGTTCCCGGAAGTAGTGTGTACGGGACTCTTCCGGAGGGAATCTGTGTATGGCAGCCGGGAGTGCTCCGCCTGTTCCGAGACGCTGTTAGTGTTGCTAGACGACGCAAACTAGCTCTCGTCACTTCCTCAGCCCGCCGTCTGTCCACTCCTCAGGCCGGAACAAGGGGACCAGGAGCCGGGGTGAGCTCAGAGTTGTCCTCCGAAGTCCAGGACCGCGGGGGAGTCGGGGCCACGCCACCAGCAGGGAAGAAACCCAGGCGCAGCGGGAAAATGGCAGCAGACAAGCCTTCAGGTGAGGCGGCGGGACGCGCGGGAGCTGGCAGAACCGGCGCGGCGGCGGCTGCGGCGGCGGGGGGGTCCGGGTGGGACGAGGCGGTGGGCACTCGAGGGCTCCTCAACTCTGGGCTTGCATTTCTATGCTTCATCCCCTACCTCAGCTGTTGCTAACAGGAGTTAGGGCCACAGGTCCAGTAGTTTTCTACTCAGGTGCTATATGAATTCACGACCGACCGCCTTTGCCGTGCTCCCGGGAAAAACTAGCCTGAAACGCTTGTGTCTTGCCGCTTCACAAACTGCGATTTCCAGTCAGATGGGCAGACTGAGGAAGATCATCCCAGAGCGCACAGCTCCCGAAGTGTCCTGTAGCTCAGGCCGGTGAGGCTCTTGAGGCTGCTCTGGTCAGTGATGATCTGTGGAATTAACTTTGTGGCAGCCACTCATTTAAATAGGCGTGAAGCTAAAGTGTCTCTTCTGTTGCGCTTTCTGATAACTTTATTACCTGTTTATCCCTAGTTCCTCAGTATTAATTCCTTAGTCTGGGTGATACATTGTGGATTGTTTGCCTTATTCTTAGAATCTCCCCCAATAAGGAATAAAATTCTTCCTAGCCTACTTCTAGGAATGACTGGCACGTGAGTTGCAATTAATATTCTATGAGGCTTCTAGATTTTACAAGAAAGAACTAACGTATTTAGAAGTGGTCAACACACGTTTTATAATGAGAAGTTGAAAAAGAAAAAAGTTCATTGTGCTGTGAAGTTTTTTGGATATTGGTCTCAATGACAAATGAACTTCATTGTGAAATTAAAGTTAGCCAATGCTAATACAAGTACAAAATAATAAATTATAGGAAGAAATCAGGGATATAGCTCAATGGTAGACTGCTTGCCCAGGATTCCAGAGGCCCTGTGAGTTGGAGTCTTACTGCGCACGCAGGCACACACACATACACATACACACACACACTGATTACAGAATATCCTCAGTAATCTGCTAAGAAGGCAGAAGTTTTAGAAAATGAGAGTGCTATGGGATTTTAGATAAGTTAGTCAGAGGGGCCCTCTGGTGAGGTGCTTCTTGAGCAGAGAGACCTGAGTATAGTAAAAGAGCCATGTAGAGGTTCCGGGGTTTGGCTCAGAGGCCTACATGCCGGCCAGGCAAGTGCAAAGTTGTGAGTTCAATTCCCAGTACGGAAAAAAAAAAGCCATGTAGAATGGCGAAAGGAGGGTCAGAGGCTTGTCACATGTGTCAGGGAACAAACATGGCTTGTCCATGATTGGGTAAGGGAGCTAAATCTTTAGGACAGTGCCTTTGTTTCCAGAGTTTTTACCATTTCTCCTTACTCATTCCATTGCATTTGTTTGCCTGTAGTCACCTTTGTAGACCTGCAACCTATCCAGTTTTCAAACCCTACCTCAGTTCTTTCTCTCCTTTTTTTTTTAATTTGTCCATTCACAAAGCTTGAGAGTAGCCACTCTCTTAGTTGTTGAAGAAATAGATATGACATACTACCTGCCTTTGAGGACCTGCTCTTCAGTCTGTTAGAGGTAACAGATCTATCATAGTTGTCGTCCCATTTGGTAAGAGCTGTACAATATTTATATAGTTGAAAAATATGGTCCAGAGTTCGTAAGAAACTTTTCTGTAGTAAAATCAAATTAATATAAAGTAGATGAATGTTAGTATGGTTCTCTTGAATTTCTGCTCCTTCCCATCTCCTTTTAACTAAAGTAGTTCTTTATCTTCTGATAGGATTTATTTCACATTAAGTAGCCCTTTGTGCACACCTGTGTGAGAGTACATGTGTTGGGCGTGTCTATTTACATGGAGCTACATTTCCAGACTTTTTTTTTTTTTTTTTTTTTTTTTTTTTTTTTTTTTTTTTTTTTTTTTTTTTTTTTTTTTTTTTTTTTTTATCTTTTTGAGACAGGGTGATTTCACAATGCAGTTCAGGCTGGCCATGCTCACTTTGTAGCCAGACTGGCCTTGAACTCGCAGTGATCTTCCTGATCCTCCTGCCTCAATCTCCCAAGTACAGGGATCCCTTTTTCGAGACAGGGTTTCACTAAATTGGGAAGTTGACCAGGGCAGACTGCAATTTGCAATCCTCCTGCCTCAGCCCCAAGTGCTAGAATCAAAGGTGTGTGCCTGACATGTGCCAGGCTCTCTGTACATAGTTACAGTGAGCAGAGTTGGCACAGCAGGAAAAAAAGGAAAAAATCACGGTGGGAACTGGTATATGTTGGGCTTTGTAGGCCATGAAGGAAGTGTAAGGTGTTTCTAACTAATGAGAAGCCACTTGGGAGTTTTCAGCAAAGCCATTATCCTGTATTCTGATTTGTATCTTAATGGAGCCAGGCGAGAAAGTTAGGAGTATGGGTTTTGAAGTGTATCCTAGCTTGGTATTTGTGACCCTGACCAAGTTTTAAGAACCACCTTTTTCTTTCTTTTCTGCTTTGCTTTGCCTCACTTTGCTTTGCCTCTTTTCTCTGCCTACCTTTTCTCTCCTCCCTCTCTTTCTTTCTTTTGCCTCACCTTTCCCATGTGTAGAATAGAAAAGATAACAGTGTTTGCCTAGCCTACAGTGCTGGAAAAGGCTAATCTCAGGCTTTGATTTTTTTTTTTTTTTTTTACGCTAGGTATTATTTAGGTTAGTGGTAAAATGGAGAGGAGAGGTAGATGTGAAAAATTTAAAATAAAACTGGCAGGCTTTAGTGACTGATTGGAAATATCAAATGAACAGAAGAAAGCCATGCTTCTTTAGACAGGGTCTTAGTCAAGCCTTGCTTTTTTTATTTGTAAAATGGGAACCCTAGTAGCTTTCTAATATAGTTTCCTTACATAATTTTAGTTTGTGGGGATCAGCTGAGGTAAAGAGTATTTCAGCTGGGCAGGGTGGCTCACACCTATATTCCAGCACTCAGGAGGCTGAAGCAAGAGGCTCACTATGAGTTTGAAACCAACCTGGACTACTCATGTTCAAGGTCAGTCTGAACCGCATAGCAAGTCCTAGTCTCAAAATGAAGGGAGGTGTTTTAAGTGAACCTGATTTTTAGCAGAACCCAGTTTTCCTTTGGAAAGTACAATTCTAGGATGCTAAAAGTGAAGGTAAGAAGGGAAGTGAAGATGTAATCATTTCATAACTGGTTCCTACTTCACTTTGCAAAATGAAGGGAAATAGCAGGTCAGTTGCATGTGAAGTCTTCTGGAAGGGTTTTGAAGAGAAACTTCAGAGTACCACATAGATGAGAAAAAGGAGAAATGACTTAATCCACTCCCTTTCATTTCCTCTTTTTTAATTGGTTAAGATTCATCCCATAGGAGCCTAATTTATTTCTGTTTCTGGATTATGTGGCATCTCAGTGATGGATAATCAAACGGATTCCACACTCATAGTTATATTTCAAGCAAATCCTAAAGAGAGAGGTGCCCCAGGGTGGAGAGACACTAACCAAAACCAAGAGTGAAAGAGACAGTAGAAGGCTCACAAGCTTGTGTCCCTATATAACATGGACAAGTAGTGTGAAATCAGTATTGTTTATGACTAAAGAAATACCAGCAGTGTTTTAGGATGACTTGACTTTTATAATTATTTGAAGCTGGAGTTAGAACTCAAATTCCTAGATTTGAAGTTACTAGAGAATTGTAACTATAAGGATAGTCATGAGGTGTCTAATAGAAAAGAATGGGGGTTAGAGATATGATTCAGTGGAAGAGAGAAAGAAAAAGAATATGAAGAGGAGGAAGATAGGACATGAGTAACTTGAAATCAGGAAAAGTCTACTTAATGGTGACTGAAATTTGGGGCCATCTTGACCAGAAAACTTGTACAAAATACAAACAAATAGTGGGGCAGGAGTATAGCACAGTGGTAGAGTACTTGCCCGGCATGCACAAGGCCCTGGGTTCAATTGCAGCACCAGAAAGGAAAAAAGGAAGGCTGGAAATTGTAAGCCAGGGCAGGGCAATTTTAGTCTATTTAAATACCTAAAACATCTTACTGAATGTCAAGTTTTCTGTTGCTGTCACTGGTCCCACTCTATGTAAGTTGTTTTTCCAGACTTGTTTGCCTATATAAGCTCACATCAATTTATAGTATACATATGTATCTTAAAGTGTATGTATTTTTTTAACACCAAGTATATTAGAAAAAAAGAAAGTTATGAAATATCCTCATATCTTTCCCTAAGAAATTAAAAATAAAAGACAGAATAAAACAAAAAACAAGTAGAAGAAAATAATAAAGATCAGAAAACACAATCCCTTATCAAAATAGCAACATCATTTTTCTTTTGTTTTGTTTTGTTTTGTTTTGGTTTTGTACTAGGGATCGAACTCACGACCTAGTGCTTGCCAGGCAGCACTTATACAACTGAGCTAAATCCCCAGCCCAACATCATTTTTCATAAAAATTAACATTTTGATTCTTACATTACTGTAGAAATATGAGACTCCAAATAGTCTAAACAACTTTGATAAAGGAACAAAATTAGAGCTCCCGCCCTCCCCATCCCACGACTTATCACAAAGTTACACCAGTGACAAAATGACATTGATATCAAGATAGACAAACCACCAAGGTACCAATATGAAGTCCCAAAGAAAGTATAAGTATTTAAAAATACGTTTTAAATGTATGGACATACATCTATGTATAAAAAGCACATCTATTTTAAGTCATCTCTACATTAGAGAGATGAGTAAACATGCTAAGCAGCACTGTCCTGCTATTCCACACACACACCCCCGCCCAGTCCAATAAGTAATCTGCGCATTATTTGTTGTTTCAGCTTTTTATTACAAATCACTTCAGACATTTTAAAAAATTGAAAAATAAAATGACTATGGTGGCACTTGCCTGTAATTCTAGCACTTGGGAGGCTGAGGCAAAAGCATCACAAATTAAAATGTAGTCTGAACAATTGCTACTTAGCAAGACCCTATCTTGAAAGAGCAAATCCATGTATCTACTTCATAGTTCAGCAGTCATGTCTTGCCATGTTTGCTTCCTCTTTTTTTTCTGTCTCTTTTGAAGAGGTAATAAAAACTGTTACACTTCACTTCTGAATGCTTCAATGTGCATTCTTTAAAAAAGGACATTAGCTGGGCTAATGGGTGGCTCACGCCTGTAATCCCAGCACTCGGGAGGCTGAGGCAGGAGGATCATTTTTGAGACCAGTTTAGGCTACAAAGTGAGCTCAAAGCCAGCCTGAACTGCATAGAGAGACCCTGTCTCAAAAAGACAAAAAAATTTTTAAAAAAATTTTAATAATAATAAAAAATAAAAAAAGACATTAACTTTCATAGCCACGATGCCATTTTCATCCTTAAGATTTCATTATGTAAAAATGTTCCCAATATTTAAAAAATAAGCTTTAAAGTTATGCTTTTTAAACTAGAATGCTATTGGGCTGGGGATTTAGCTCAGCAGCAAAACGCAAGCACGTGGTTGTGAGTTTGATCCCTGGTACCAATAAAAAAAAAACTAGAATGCTTTTTATTTTATCTATTGAATTCCCACTGTTTATTTTTTGACAAAATTTCTTTAAGAGTGAGTCAATATTTTGGTTTGTTTGTTTTCTTAAAGCAGGATCTTGCTTTGTGATTTAGGCTGACCTTCAATTCACTATGTAATTCAGGCTGGCCTCAAACTCATGGTGCTTCTTCTGCCTCAGCCTTCCAGGTGTTGAAATTATAGACCTGCTCCAGCACAGCTGGTTGAATCAGTTACTTTGTACACACCCAACGTTCTGGATAGGTCTGAGTGTTTCTTCCTGATATCCTTTAATTCGTTCCTTTATTGCTTGTATTTTCATGAGCTGAAATTACTTCTACAGAATTGATATATATAATTTACTTAATTCATAAAGCTTATAACACTTGTCACTGTTAATGACAGCAAATGTGATTGGTTTTTTCTTCATTTACAATTAGTCTATGGGAGCTGGATATGGTGGTGCATGCTTATAATCCCAGCACTCAGGATGCTGAGGCAGAAAGAGTGCCTCAAGTTTGAGCCAGCCTGGGCTGCATAGTGAATTTGAGGTCAGCCTGAACTGCGTAGCCAGGCCCTGTCCCATCTCAAAAAAAAAAAAAAGCAAAATAAATGTTAGAATTTAGAATAATATATTGGTCTTATGATTCCAAGTTCAAATATATAATTGACTAATTTATATAAAGTATATACATATATAGACAAGTGCTTGACCACCAAGCTACATCCCCAGCTCTATATTTGTTAATTTAAAATTGGGGTCTTACTGTATTTATATTATTGCATGAACACAAATACCTAAGAATTACTATAAGTTTAATTTTTTAGATTTAAAACTTCTATAGGAAAATGGTAACTTTTAAATTAAGCACTTTATTCAAATTGAACAAATAGTAAGTTTTTTTGAATAGTTAAAATTTTTTGTTTGAAGGCATTTGGCTGTGTAAATAGATTCAAATATTGGTAACAGCCCTTTTAAAATTACACCTTAATATAGAATAAGATGCCTACATTAGTTGTAAAGATTTTAGAGGAATTTAGTTTTTTTTTAATTTGTGACTTAAAAAATCAAGAACTATTTTAAATCTAAAGTAACTCTCAAGTCATTTGTATGCATTAAAAACTGCACTAAGAGCAGGGCATGGTGAGTAGAGCCATAATCCCAGTGCTTGGGAAGCCAAGGCAGGAGGATCACTGTGAGTTCCAGGCCAGCCTGGGCTACATAGTGGGTTCAAAGCTAACCAGAACTACATAGTGAGACCCTGTCTCATAAAAACAAAACCTAAAAAAAATGGTTTAAACTTCTGGTAATGAATGGCTAATCTTTTGGGCTTGGGAATATGTCTTGTCCTGTTTCTCCAGCTACTCTGTCCAGTCCAAAGTAGAGGGAATGTGGTTTAAGGAATTTGGATTGTAGAACATGGCTCCTTTGACCATGTGTTATTTCTTGGTGCTATGTAAAAATCAGCATTTATATGTCAGGAGGTTGTTTTGTACTAGGAATCAGACCCAAGATCTTTGCACTGCACCACATTTTCAGCCTTTTTTTTTTTTTTTCATTTTTTATTTTGAGATGGGGTCTCACTAATTTACTGTTTCCCATGCAAATCTTGAGTTTGCCATCTTTCTGCCTCAGCTTCCTGGTGTGTGGGATTACAGCTGTAGGTCACTATATCTTGCTGTGTTGGGTGTTGATGAGTCAGATTTATTCTTCAGATAGAAAGTACATGTGAGGGGCCAGGGATTTAGCTCAGCAGCATAAGCACCTGCCTGGCAAGTACAAGGTCCTGAGTTTGATTCCTGATACCAAAAGAAAAAAAAGTACATGTGAGCCAGGCGTGGTGGTACATGGCTGTAAATCTCACCATTCAAAAAGCTGAGACAGAAGGATCATCACAAGTTTAAGGCCAGCCTGGACTACATAGTGAGTTCAAGGCCCATCTGAACTACAAAGTGAGGCCCTGTCTCAAAAAACAAACAAAAAGCCAAACATCATGGTACATGCTGTAATCCCAGCACTTAGGAGACTGATGCAGGAAGATCGCTGTGAGTTTGAGGCCAGCCTGAACTGCATAGTAAAACCCTGTCTCAAAAAGACAAGAAAGAAAGCACACCTGAGGTTTCTTAACCTCAGCTATCTGGTTACTTCAGTCTACCAGATTTTGTTTGTTTTTGTTTTTTATTTTTCTTCTTATTTTACGTTTTCTGGGTAGGGGATGTATAACTCAACAACAGAGCTCCTGCTTGGCAGCTATATGGTCATGAGGTCATGAGTTTAATCCCTGGTACCAAAAAAAAAAAAAAAAAAACTTTCCTTCATGAAGGCAGCATCAGCATTTTGTGACAACAATGGTCAGATTTCTTTTTTTTATAAAACCTTTTCCTAAACATTATTAAGGCTGTATTTTGACAGTGTAGCATGCAGTTATCCTTCAATCAGATTCGAATTGCTAATATTCTGTATTGGAATGTGTCTGTGCCTTCAGTTAACTGACTTTCAGTTTTGAAAAAGCAGTGCATTTCTTTTCTTTTCTACTTTGTTGAAACTTAAAAGGCAACTGTTTAGCTAAATATGAAGTCCGTTGGCTTAAAGAATGTCAAAGTTTGTGGCTCAGAGAGTTCTGTACAGCTAGAAGATCAGCCATGTTCAATAAGCCAAACTAGAAGGAAAGTCAGGCTTATGAATGAACAGTCACATATGCTTTCATTTGGAAATGGAGACTACTTTTGGGCAAATAAAGACATATTGTGGAACTACATGCAGACTGTCTCTGGTAAGAAGTCAACAGTTACTAATAATGATTCTTTTTAAAACATTTGAAAAACTGATTACAGCCAGGCGTGGAGGTGCATTTTTGTATTCCCAGCACTGGAGAAGCTAAGGCAAGAGGATCACTGCAGGTTCAAGGCCAGCATGGGCTGCATAGTGAGTGCAAGGCCAGCCTGAACTATACAGCGAAACCCTCTCTCAAACAGACAGACAAACAAAAGAAAAATAAAAGCTGATTATAGAAGTTAATGCCTAACTCTTAAAGAAAACTTCGAAAGTATTCTGAAATACAGTAAGAAAAATAAAAGTAGTAGTAATCCCATTGTTAAGGTGTGTGTCTAGATATCCCCCCAAAACCTCATGCCATCTGTAGGGGGATGCTTTTCAGAGGTGGCTGAATCTAGAGTATGTGATTGACTCATGGTGCAATGCTGGGATTAAGGGTGCTGAAACTTAAGGGTGGGTGATTGCTGGATCAGTCCACTGATTGGGTTGGCACCTCCCTAATTCCAATAGACTGGACACAATATAAGGGACAAAAGGAGGCTTGTCTTGCTCTTTGTCTTACTGCTTTTGTTGTCTTCTGCCATATGAAGTTGCCCCTGCCTTGGAACCGGTCAATTATGAACTGAAACCTATACAAACTGTGAGATACATAAACTTTCACCCCTTTAACATCAGATTCTGGATATTTTGTCTCAGCAGTGAAAGAAAAGTTACTTAAGACACCCATTGAGGTATGTTTTTGTTTAGGAAAAAAAAAAAGGTTTTGGGTTTTTTGTTTGCTTTTGTTTGTTTTTATTTTTTGTTTTTTGAGACAGGGTCTCCCTGTGTAGCCCTGGTGGGCCTCAAACTCACAGTGATCCTCCTGCCTCAGTCTCCCAAATTCTGGGATTACAGGTGTATGCCACCCCACTCAGCAAAAAAGAAAAGTTTTTTGCTCAAGTAGAAGAATGTAGGTAAAATAATGGTTTGTGAACATGTAGATGATTTATTGAGACCAGTCATCTAAAATGTATGTAGAAATGTAGATATTGAAGTCTCCTGTCAGCTTTTGCAGCTAGCTTATTTATACTGAAGTTGGCTTCTTTATATTTTTTTGGGAATGATGACAGCGTGGCTACATAAACCACTCTGCTTTTAGTGAAAAATAGCTTACCATCTATCGGGTCCTGACCTAGATCCCCGATCTCCCAAACAAGTGTACAGCAGAAGTTTAAATAAAGTGAGACAAGTGGTATGATTTTAGGGCTCCAGGAGGGTCAAAATCCTTTAGCTGAGCTCGGAACTCCAGAAACTTCTCTGGACTGCCCACTTTATTAGGTCCAACAAGGGACGGGGAAACTGAGGAAAGCGCAGGCAATGAACAGACCTTGGTAGTCACTTCAAGAACACCTCCAAGTAATGAATCAAGTCAATTCAGTAGAACTGTCTTATCATGAAGACATGATAGAAGTGAGATAGTAGGAGTAATTCCTGCAGCTGCAGTCTCAATCTACTTAATTGATGTTTGAGCCAAGTGTCCAAAGCTGTGGCCTTATCTTGCCCTTTGAGGTATCTGTGGCCTCACAGACCACTACAGGGCTCAGCCAGGATCAGTAATTCATAGAGGTTCACTTACTATGAATCAGCTCCCATCACCATGCAAGGGGCTGAGGCCTAGGACAGACTCACAGATAAACATAGAAACCCAATTAGTTAATTTTAAATCCTGCTCAGAGCCGCTTCATGGTGGTCTCCAACAACCATCTAGCACCTTGGTGAATTGTAGGGTATTTCCTCTGACCTGTATTCTTAAGTCATTCTGACAGGTGGGCCCAAAAGTTCCGTTAAAGAATTTTATTTACCAAATATGTCACGCATGTATAAACATCATATTGTTCATTAGTGTGACAAACTGAAAGAAAAAACATGTATTTTGTCCCAGAGAGAAGGACTTCAGCCAGGCAACAACTCAGGCCACACTTGTTTTTACTTTAACCCACTGTGAGCCATTTTGAGTTGATTTTTGGATGTCTTAAGAGATTTTTGTGAATCCCTTTTTTTTTTTTGGTACTGGGGATCGAACTCAAGACCTTGCACTTGTCAGGCAGTTGCTTAAGCCACTGAGCTAAATCCCCAGCCCTTAAGAAATTTTTGATGTGCTATCTTTGTTGGGGTTTTTTGCATGTGTATATCCAGTTATTCCAGTATATTTATTGAAGGTAGAATCCTGTCTCTATTTAATTGCTTTTGCATATTTGCCAGAAATCAGTTATCTATAATGTGGGTATCTATTTTTGGACTTCATATTGGTACCTTGGTGGTTTGTCTGTCTTGATATCAATGCCATTTTGTCATGATTGTAGTAAGTCGTGGAATTGGAGAGGGTCATGGGATTGGGGAGGGTTTTGTTCCTTTATCAAAGTTGTTTAAGCTATTCTTAGTCTTGTATTTCTACAGACATGTAAGAATCAAAATGTTAATTTCATGAAAAATGATGTCATTTTGATAAGGGATTGTGTTTTCTGATCTTTATTTTCTTGTTTTTTTTTATTCTGTCTTATTTCTAATTTCTTGAGGAAAGATATGAAGATATTTCATAACTGTCTTCCTTTGTAATAAATGTACTTGGTGTTAAAAAAATTTTTATTTACTCTAGGGAGGGCATACCTTAGAACAAAGAATGGAGAAGAGTTGATATCAAACCAAGATTTTATTTGATTCTTTTTTTTTTTTTTTTTTGAGACAGGGTTTCACTATGTAGTTCAAGCTGGCCTTGAACTCACTTTGTAGCCCAGGCTGACCTCAAATGCAACTATTCAGCTGCCTCAGCTTTCTAGTACTAGGATTATAGGTATGCATCACCATGCCAAGCAAACCAAGAACTTTTGACATTTAGTTTAAATGTGTTTCCTTATGCCTGAACTGCATAGTGAGACCCAGTCTCAAAAAGACAAAAATAAATAAATAAATAAATGTGTTTCTCTATGAGGGAAGATATATTTCTTAAAGGTTTTCTAAATTCTTCTTAAAATCTTAAATGATCAATGTATAAAGGATATTTATGTTCATTATTAAAACTTTATGAGATAAGAATTCTGCTTCAATGTAACAGTGCCTTGTTTTCTGTGGTCTTAGAATCCTATGTCCCATTTTTATAATATTTTTCCCTTCCTGTGAGCTAAGGTCTCACCAAGGTGCCCAAAGTGGCCTTGAACTTGTGATCCTCCTGCTTCAGGCTCCTTAGTAGCTTATAGACATTGGGCAGCACACCTGGCATATACATTTTCTTAAATTTTTATTTTATTTTACTTTTAATACAGGGCATTGAACCCAGAACCTTTGCACTGAGCTATAGTCCTAGTCTTTGGTTTGGTGCAGTGTGGTTTGTGTTTGTTTATTTTTGTTTTTATTTTGAGATAGGGCCAGTGTCACTAAATTGCCAGAACAGGGCCCTAATTTAGCAGTCCTGCTTCAGCATCCCAAGTAACTAGGATTACAGGCATGTGTGCCATAGTTTGCATACACATTTTAAATTAATTGATCCATACTGTTTTTGTGTACCTGAAAGTTTTTGGCTAACATACTTAAATAGTTTATAACCTTATAGTCAAACTCACTGAAATTGTTTTCCAAAAAAAACCATGGTGGCACAGACGCATAATCCCAGGACTCTGGGAGGCTAAAGCAAGATGATCACAAATTAGAAACCAGCCTGTGCAGTTTATCAGCTTCATGGGAGCCTCTCTCAAAATAATAAATAAATAATAAATGGACTGAAGTATAAAGGCCCTGTGCCGGAGTCCAGCTGCGGCAGGGCTCAGGGGTCCCAAAGGTGGTCAGGGAGTCAGCGAGTGAGAGACAGAAGACACTGCACCACCAGTATGTGAGTGAATCTGAATCTATTTTATTTTTTAGAAGCTGGAGTATATATTTGCTAACTTTTGGCAGTAACTTAAACCCCAAGCAGGAAGCGTCCCAGGCTTAGGGCCAGGCAGGGATAATCTTAAACAATATGTGTTAATTAACTTTTTTTACCTTTGTTAAATTTTAATCTTGTTACTTAATTAGCTTGTAAAAGCAAACATGCTATACCCTAGCCCCAATACTTCCTGTTCTATTTATGTTGATTCTTTTCTTTGTTGGCCAGATTTTCTGTCTTTCTTTTTAACATAGTTACGTAATGTTTTTTATCCTCTGTTGATCTAATACAATAGGGTGGCCCATTCCTAGCTAACTTTTCCATGAAATTTAATTGATTACGTTTGGCCCATTTTCCTTTGATATTAACTATTCTTTGCCCATACTT
>PVLA01011351.1:18892-54057 GCA_004027455.1 Hydrochoerus hydrochaeris
AGGTAAAATTTCACAATTAGTTTTCACAAAGGGGTTATCTAGAGGGTTTCTAGTAACTCCTCTGGAGTTTCTATTTTCGATTTCATATTGAGTATTACATGAAAATATATATATGTGAATTACACAAATTACAATTATCAGTACAAAACATTCCAAGATCCCCGCGCCCAATTCCCACATGCGGTGTCCTTTTCCTGGATAAGCGATTCCTTGAAGCGCTCTCCTCCACCCATGGACTTTGTCATAAGGCGTGGATGGACTAGGACGCGACATGGACGGAAAAGGGCGCCGCAGCCCTGGATTCAGTCTCTAGTACTAGGGAAATAGGGCCCCTCCCCCCCCCAAAAAAAAAAAACCTGTTTAACACTGTCTTTTTAAACTGGTAAGCTTTCCCAATAAAACTACTAGTTTTTCTCATCTTTGTTAGGACTCAGTTCTTATCTTCATGCTGAGGAACAGAAATACTAATTTATCTGCTGACTTGATGATCAGAAGTAATATTTCTGATAGCCCAGATACCAGAGTGCCTTTTCCCTGCTTGGTCCTGGGGATTGAAAGTAGGGCCTGATGCTTGCTAAGCACAGGTTGTACCACTGAAATAAAGGCCCAGCCCCAGAATAGCTTTTTTCTTAGGTAAAACTTAAATAAATTCTCTGAAATACAGGTTATATTTTGTACTTGGGGGAGAAGAGTAATGAGGATTGAACTCAGGACCTCGTGCTAGCCAGACAGATGCTATATTATGTTCTTAATATGCACAATAATTCTTTCATTTGGGGGGAGTACCAAGAACCGAGCTCAGGATTTCATGCTTGCCAGGCAGGCACTATGCCACTGAGCTAAATCGTGGTAATTCTTAAGAGTGTGCATTCTTCTAGCAGTTCTATAGTGATATAAGGAGTTGTTCTATAATCAAGTCCCACTGACTCTAACATTACATCATTAATGTCTATTTTTAAAGGACAAACATAAGTGTATTTTAAAAAGTATAACTCCAAGAATCCTGAGTTCTGCCAAAGAAGAGAACTCATTTGTTAGGATCCAGTAAATGACAGACCAGAGGATCACAAGTTTAAACCTAGCCTGGTAACTTAGAAACATCCTATTTCAAAAAGGTGAAGCGTGGTGACACACACCTGTATCCCCAGCACTCTGGGAGTCTGAGACAGGAAAATTGCAAGTTTGAGCCCATTCTGGGTGACATAGTAGACCCTGTCTTAAAAAATAAAAAAGGTCTGGGCATGGTGGCATACACCTATAATTCCAGCACTCAGGACACTGAGGCAGGAGAATTGCCATAGGATTGAGGCCAGCCCAAGCTACATAGTGAGTTTAAGGTCAGCCTGAACTACACAGTGAAACCCTGTCTCAAACACACACACACACACACACACACACACACACACACACACACACATACAATAAATAGAAGGGCCTGGATTCAATTCAAATAAAAAGGATCTGGGAAACATTTCAGGTTTTCTTTTTTTTTGTATTGGGGATTGAACTCATGACCTGACATGTGCCAGGCACACATTTGAGGTTTTCAGAGGAGCAGTTCGTTATTACAGCAATGACTAGCCAGTATCAAGAGAACTCTAACTTAGGCAATTTCATTAGAAAGACGAGTGTAGCTCAGTGATGGAGCCTGTGCTTAGAGTTCTCAAGGCCCTGACCTAGATCCCCAGCAGAGAGAGAGAAGAAAAGAGGAAAAGAGATTGAGACTGAAGTCGTGACAGACTCATTAACCACTTTCATTTCTAAAGAACTGTAAAACTTGTGTGTTTGCAGATCAGGGAGCAGAAAGACACGAAGGGACAGGTCAGCCCTCTGGGATCACTGACCAGGAGAAGGAGCTGTCTGCCAGTGCTGCCCAAGCCTTCACAGTAAGAAATGGTCTCACTTTTAAATCTGCTCACATTAAGACTGCCAAGTATGGATTTATTCATGTGAATTTTTAAGTTTATAATTTTGGTTCTGTACTAATTCGAGACTTAAGATTATAGAGAAGTAGGTTTCATTTTAAAGCATTTTAGAGTTTAATTAAATATAGTGAAAGAAATAGAATTTAAGTCATTCTCAGGTTTTTATGTTTCATAAATGTTTAAGTTCCACACTGTTGTTTTTTAATTCTTTTAAATTTAGACTTGTAAATATGTGGGTTAGTCTTTTCATTTCACTACTCTGTTCAATTCTTTGTCTTGACTGTACTATAAAGTGGAACCCCAAAAGTTTGTCAGAATTTTAACCTTTTTAAATTAAGTGATAACAAAGAAAAATCTTATTTGATTACCAGGATATATACATGAAAGCAAAAGAATTTGATACTTGCATATTTGAAGATTATTTACCAGAAATGAAAATTTAGAGTAATAAACATTACTTTTCTTAGCTAGTCTCTGTTGTTTACACCCTGCTAGCAATATGTGCACATATATATCAGTGTACCTATTATATCTACATATATGTGTTATAAATATATGTGTCAGTTCAGAGAGTGTTAGGAAATAAATACCCATACTTTTTAATTGATATGAATATTGCTTTGTCTAATGACTTCAATTAGTGTATTTAGAGGAACTATTTTTTTAAGAATTTTTAAGCTAAAGATGAGTGAAATTATTTGGAAATAATGTGTTGTTCTTAAAGCTGGTATGTAATTTTGTGTGTGCATGTGTGGCTTTTTGTTTTTTTAGTCTGGAAATTATGATGCCTGTCTGCAACACCTTGCCTGTCTACAAGATATAAACAAAGATGATTATAAAATAATTTTGAATACAGCAGTAGCTGAGTTTTTTAAAAGTAACCAAACAACAACAGATAATTTGAGACAAACACTTAACCAGCTGAAGAATCAGGTGATACACAAATGAATTTAACTATAAAAAATTGTTATGTTGATTTGTGAAAGACAAGTAGCTAAGGAAAATAAATGTGATCTCGTTTGTTAATGGCACAATTTCTAATGTATCTGAATTTGTTGATACTACTTTTGTTTATATAAACTTATTATTCCAGGAAATGAAAGGTATGTTGTGTATATGTATGTGGTATTTTTTCCCATGGGTTTTTCATTAACCTGAACAGAATAGACTCATACCAGATTTGAATGAATTTTGGAGTTTTAAGAATTTAAGTGGAAATATATGAAGAACCTTAGCTGCTGAGATATACCTTGTTTATGTATATCTGATAATATCTTTGTTGGGGGGTTCTGAGACTCAAACTCATGACCTCGCACTTGCCAGACAGGTGCTTGTGCCACTAAGCTAAATCCTTGGCTCGTATCTGGTAATATCTTCATTGTTGGTAATACTATCAAGTTGTTTTAGCATTTTGGGTGAGATGATTAATTAAATAGAAGATACTCTATTTTATATCTAATTTGGGGCTCCAGTTGGTTAACATTTTACTGTATTCAAAACAGCCACATTTCTCACATCACAGGGCTGGATTTTTTTTTTTTTTTTTTAGAAAATAAAACAAAAGAGGACAGATCTAAGCAGATCAGAACAGAACAATGTAAGCAACACAGCACTTCACAACAAGACAATTGGATATTAACAGTAGCTATCATGATGTCTTTTTCTTTGAAATAGTTGAGCTTAGCTTTACACACAATAATGTCAAACATAACAAAATAGAATAAAACCACTCAAGAGAATGAAAGTATTGCAAGGCATTCTGAACCAAATAACCGAAGATGAACAATGGCTACTATAGGGCTGGATCTTTTATGTTGGAGAGGGCTAAGACAGATGGAGCTCTTAAGATCATCTAGCAAGGCCGGGGATTTAGCTCAGTGGCATAAACGCCTACCTTGCAAGCTTGCAGTCATGAGTTTGATCCCCAGTACCAAAAAAAAAAAAAATGATCATCTAGCAGACCTGAAATGTCCACTGCATGGCAGGGCTCTAATAAGAGCCTGCATGCAACATCTCAGTAGACCCATGAAGCAGCTAGTGTAATTTTTCTCATTTTATATGTAGATCTTGAAGAACAAGGAGTATGTAAACTGTTCAAAGACACAAAGTTCTTAAATAGTAAGAATGACATAAACCCAGTTCTGTTTGGCTTCGGAGCTTGTGGGTGTGGGTGGTGAGTGCTACCAGGGATTGAACTCACAACCTTGTGCTCCTCAGGCAGGCACTTACACCACTGAGCTAAATCCCCAGCCTAGAGCTAGCACTTTTAATTACTGCCTAATGTTGTAGGGATTCCAGAGATACTTCTGAGCCCCTGATGTATAGTCAAAAGTACCTTTGTACTGTACCTTACTATCACCCTAGGACAAGGTATAGTGAGCCTTTTAAGGTTTTATATAATTCTTTATAGGACTAATTTTTAAACCTTGCTAAATTTCCTCAACAAAATGACCATGATCAACATTTATTTAATACTTACTTGATACCAGATTCTTTTTTTTTTTTTTTTTGGTACGGGGGATCAAACTCACGACCACATGCTTGCAAGGCAGACACTTATGTCGCTGAGCTAAATCCCCAGCCCCTGATACCAGATTCTTTATTAAGTACATTTTATGTCCTTATTTCATAAAATTCTAACTTTCAACCCGTGATGCATTTGCTAATTCAAGGTTGTTTAGGGTTTTGTTTTGTTTCATTTTGTTTTTGTTTTTTAGTTTTTTAGTTTCTGTTTGTTTCCGGTTTGTTTTGGGTTTTCAGTGTAATGAAAATTGAGCCAAAGGCCTTCCCAGGGAAGTACACCTCAATCCTTTGAAATTTTTAAATTGAGACAGGGTCTCAACAAGTCACTAAGTTGCCCAGGCTGGGTGCAAACTCATGATCTTTCTGCCACAGTGTTCTAGACTGCTGGGATTATGTGTGCTGCCACCCTTGGCTTGCTATTTCAGTTATAAAAGGAGGGTTTAAATTGCCTAATAATTTAAATTTAAATCACTGATAAAGGGAAGAGCAGGATTTGATTTACCCAGGCTGACCCCTGAGACTGCTGTAACTGATAGTCTTCATAAATATTTTTGTACATCATCGTATTTCATCATTTTTCCAGTATTATTACCCATGACTCAGAATTTTGGAATCGAAGGAAAGATGTTTGCTGATATGTAGTCCATGTGGCCTCTAACCCCACAGACAGTTTTTTTTAGGACAAATTTGTTTGGCTTTTGACCAGAGGCTTGTGCAGTCTTCCTGGTAAGCCAAGAAACTGCTTTTTAAAATTCTTTCTCCAGCATTTAGTCTTAATGAAGTTGGCTCAGTACCTTTGAACTCTTGAGTTTCCTTCAGGGTTTATTCACGTGTCTCCTAACTCTTTTAAATCATACTTCTGTTCTTATTCATGTCATGGACATACCTTATCAACCTATCCCACTTTTATTTATATTTAGTGTATTTTTGTTCTGACTAGAGCAATTAATTATTTTGGTGAATTGTAGAAAACATAACAAAATAGGCTGGAGTTACAGCTCAGTGATAAGAGTGCTTACCTAGCATGCCTGAGACCCTTGGGTTTGAGCCTTAGCAGGACAGAAAAGAAAATGTTATACAGTTACTTACGTTGTAAATTAGTCCATTCTGAAGAGAGCACCTTAGTTTTTGTTTTTTGTTTTTGTCTTTTTGAGGCAGAGTGTCACTGTGCAGTTCAGGCTGTGAGTTTTAAGGCCAGCCTAAACTACATAGATGAGAATGTCTCTCAAAGAAAGAAATATTGCCCAAACCTGGAGATGTAGCCCAGTGGTAGAGCAGTTCCGAGCATGCGTTAGTTAGGCTTGAGCTCAATCCCCAGTGACTTAAAAGAAAAATATTAACCAGTGTTCTTGTTTATTCATATGAATTCTTTTACTTTCGCCCTTAATTGCCTTATTGTTGTTAGAACATGTTCTCTCCATTGATTGCTTTATAGGTCCACTCAGCTGTTGAAGAAATGGATGGATTAGATGATGTTGAAAACAGCATGTTGTATTATAATCAAGCAGTCATTCTTTATCATTTGCGGCAGTATACAGAAGCAATAGCAGTTGGTGAAAAACTTTATCAGTTCATAGAACCTTTTGGTATGTTATCTTTTGTGAAGTCCAGATTTCCTTATATTCTTGTATTGGCAAAATTCCCAGGTACTTTTTCTTTTTGAGGCAGTTTGCTTTGCAGTTCACCCTGGCATTGAACTCACTTTGTAGCCCAGCCTCGCCTCAAACTCACAGTAATCCTCCTGCCTCAGCACTCTGAATGCCTGGATTACAGGCATGCGTCAACCATGCCCAGCTCTGGTACTTTTACCTAAATAATCTAAAGTAGAAAATTACATGTCGGTATTTAAGGGAAAAATAAACTATGTCATCTTTCTCAATGGTTAGAAGAGATAGAAGTTTATGACATTTGACTGATCCAAGTTTTCTTTTAGTACCTCTCTCTACCCAATTTTTTGAAGATAACTGTTAGGAATACTGTTGAAAGGACTTACTGACTTTTCTTTGCTGTTGAAAGTATTACCTTGTTGTGTATTAGATTGTTTCTTACCTTGGTGCCTTTGAAGAAGAGCATTATGAAACGTTAAGAGGACAGACCAGGATATCATTTTTGTCAGTTGCCTAACTGAAATTATGGTAGATAACTGTAGAGAAGATAGTATAAAAATACATTGCTTTTTGTTATCTTACCTAGCTTGCTATTGCTGGTCTCAAGCAGTAGTAGTAAGGAAGGTAAAGGCAAATGTGAAACAGTTAATGAAGCAGCAGCAGAGGTGATTAGAGGAGTTGTCAGTGTCCAGCCTCCAGGCAGTCCAGTTTCATTTTGATTGCTATTTTGTCTTCTATGCGGTTCTTTTCTTTCAAAAATTAAAAGGAGTTTCAAATTGGTGAATACCTGATTGCTATGTGCTTACCACAGGACTAGTGGTGGGGTGTGGCCGCACCCTGAGGTGCTTTGGAAAGAGTTTAGGATCCTTTCTTGCTGAGAGCTGGTTCTAGGGAACCATTTTGAGGTTCTTCCTGTTCTTTCTTTCAACTTTGAGAGCCTGGTGGTTGGACAGACCAGGCAAGAGAGATGTCAGTAATGCATTGTATAACTGGTAACCACTTCCTTCTATATAGCTAGCAGTCAGAGTTTTGGCCCAGTTGTTTTTCTGTAAAGCTACTGTTTATGTTTTTTGAATTCCCCTAACAACCCACACAAGACCTAGTTCATTTGTATCATGGCTGAATAGAATATAGCAATCAGTATAGTCAGGATTCAAATTGACTTGATTTTTCTTATTGAAAATCGTTACGATTATTTTTCTGACCTTTACTACTTGGGGTCTTTTAAAAGATTTTATAAGAATAGTTAGGTTCATAGTAAAATTGAGAAAACGGTATAGAGATTCCCCCATGTGCTACTTCCCTCACTTCCAGTGTCTCCCATTTTGGTAAATGTACATCAGTATGCTCATTATAATAGATAAACCTGTATTGACATTTCTTTATCACACAAAGTTCATACCTTACTACAGGGTTCACCCTGGGTGGTATATATCCTATGAGTTTGGACATACGTATCAATTACAGTGCTACACATAGAGTGTTTTCATTGCCCTTAAAGTTTTCTATGTTCTATGTATTCATTCTCCTTTTTCTTAACAATCTGTGTTTGTTTTTTTTGTTTTTTGTTTTTTTTTTTTTCTTTATAGTTTTGCCTTTTCTAGAATACCAAAGTTGGAATCACATCTGTCCTGATTCTTCTTGCAGCAGTAATTAGTGTACACAAGGGCCAGTGCTGGGGACCAGACACTGTTCTGGAATCTGGTGATACTATAGAGAACTAAATAAAGAAAAAGTCTTTGAGATTTGGGGGGGCTTTTTGTATTTTTGTTTTTTGTGTTCTTTATTTTTTGGTACCAGGGACCAAACTCATGACCTCATACTTACCAGGCAGGCACCTGTGCTACTGAGCTAAGTCCCCAGCCCCAAGAAAGTCTTTACTTTCATTAAGCATATTTTCTAAAGGTAAAGAAAACACAATAAATACACATTGTGGAGCAGTTTGAATGCTGTGAGGTAAAGCTAAATTTGTTTAAGAGGATAGAGATTGACTATATGGTAATCAAACAAGACATGAGATATGTCACTATTTAAATAGAAATGTTACTGGGTTTGGTGGCACATGCCTGTAATTCCAGCATTTGGGAGGTTGAGGCAGGAGAATCTTTGCAAGACCAGCCCAAGCTACAAAGTAAGTTGAAAGCCAGCCTGAGCTCCTGAATTGCGCAGTGAGACCCTATCGCAAAAAGACCAAAAAAAAACAAAACAAAAAAAACCACCAAAACACAGAGATGTGGTTACCTGGCCATGATGGCACATGGCTATAATCTCAGCAGTACAAGGCTGAGGCAGAAGGCTCACAAGTTTGAGGCCAGCCTGGACCATTTAGTGAGACAAGGCTGGGGATGTTGCTAAGTTCTGTCTGAGTTCAACCCCAATTTCTGCCCACAAAAAATAAAAACTAAAAGCAAAACAAAAATTACAGGAAAAGGAAAAGCAGTTTGAATAACGAAGGGAGGTAAATCATGCAATCCTCTAGGGGGAAATCATTCCAGCTAGAAACTGGTATATGTCAAGGACTTAAGGTGAACAGCAGAGCTAGGTGAGAACAGCAGCAGAGAGGAATTGGCAGGGAGAACAGTAGGCAGTGAAGTTAGCTTAAAGGGCAGAGCTGGCAAAACACGATAGCCTAGGTAAAGACTGACCGTCTTGGGTATAGTCAGAAGCTCTGAGAGAGTTGGTGTTAAATGAGTTTCCACTCTTTAAAGGCATGGAATTTTCTGTTCTTGATTATAGCCCCGCTTTTTTGAACTTATTTTTCCATTATATTTCCTTTTATCTTCTGTTTTGAAAGTGAAAGAAAATCATTTTATGTCACACAAATGTACCTTTCCTTTCTGTTGGGCCCTTTGTCCTTTGACGGTCTCCTTTATATTTTCCTCTTGGCAGCTGCAGTTTTCTGATACACTCCAGTTCACACCTTATTTCTTTTGCTTCTTTAATCATACTGTTTCTTTTTTCCATCTTCTGTGACCTGGAAAGGAGATTTATGTCTTAGGGTCATAGACCTGTTTAGAATTAAAAGGAACTTCAAGAGATTTCTGCCTTCAAGCAAATACAGTACTATATTCTCCCACGTTCCAGGTCAGCTAGCTGATGTTTAAGAAGTTAAATGGATGTGAGTGTGGTTTGCCTGCCTGTAGTGCCAGCACTCAGGAGGCTGGGGCAAGAGGATCACCATGAGTTCGGGGCCAGCCTAAGTAACATAATGAGCTCAAGGCGAGCCTGAACTACATTAGTAAAATTCTGTCATTAAAAAAAAGAAAAAAATTAAATGGTGTATAAAGATCACACATTTAGCAGATCATGTACTAAATCCAAGTTTCTTTCCATATAAAGAAACTGGGAGGTTACCAGCTCAGTAGCACAGGTGCCTGCCTGGTAAGTATGAGGTCATGAGTTTGGTCCCTGGTACCAAAAATAAAGAACACATATTCTTCATTATGTGTGCTGGTATTTAATAAATATTTTACCAAAGAAAGTTCAGTCATTGAATTCCTGATCGGAGAGCCCTGAGATACCTCATAGCATGACATTGTTAGTGTAGCACATTACTTTTATTTGTGGCTCTAGATGATAAGCTTTCATTTGAATAAAGATTTAGGTTTTGCTCTTCAGAGCTTTGTATGCTTTGGTGGGTAGTCTGAGATGTATGCTTCACTTTGGATCGTGACTTCCTTTTTTTTTCCCTGCCAGAAGAAAAATTTGCCCAAGCGGTGTGTTTTTTGCTTGTAGACCTGTACATCCTAACCTACCAAGCTGAGAAAGCTTTGCATCTTCTTGCTGTCCTGGAAAAAATGATTTCACAGGGTAGCAATAACAAAAACGGAAAGAATGAGGTAAGTGTTCTGAGATAATAATACTAAAATTTAGAGATATGATTAATATTCGTGCACATGAAATCTTGACTTTATTGTGGTATAATTCACATAAACTACCCTTTATTTTTTTATTTTGCCTTTGTCCAAACCCTGTAAACTACCATTTTAAAGTGTACAGTTCTGCTGCATGTGGTGGTGCATGCCTGTACACCCAGCACTTACGAGGCTGAGACAGGATTGCCATGAGTTCGAGACCAACCTAGACCATATAGTAAGAACCTCAGAAAAAAAAAAAAAAAAAGAATAAAGTGTGTATGTAGTTCAGGTTTTGTTTTAGTACATTCACAAACTTGTACAACAATTATCACTAACTCCAGAACATTCATATCACTTCAAAAAGAAATCCTGTGTTTATTGGTAATTACTCTCCATTTGCTCTTCCCTACCTTTGGCAGCCATTGATATGTTTACCTGTCTGTAGATTTGCTCAGTACTGACCATCTGGCCATTACATCTAAATAGTGTCCTTTAATAGTCCTTTTTTTTTTTTTTTTTTTTTTTTTTTTTTTTTTTTTTTTTTTTTTTTTTTTTTTTTTTTTTTTAAGGCAGGGTCTCACTGTGTAGTTTAGGGTGGCCTTGAACTCACTATCTACTATATAGACCATGGACCGGAAATTTGGCTCAGAGTACAAGCGCCTGCCTGGCAAGCATGAGGTCGTGAGTTCAATCCCCAGTACAAAAGAAAAAAAAGCACTCTTGTCAAGATGTGAGACAGAGGATACTGTGTAGCCCAGGCTTGCCCCAAACTCATGACAGTCCTCCTGCCTTATCCTCCTGAGAGCTGCAGCCTCCTGAGAGCTGGGATTGTAGGTGTGCCTCACGACGCTCAGCAATACATGGCCTTTTGTAACTGGCTTCTTTCACTTACTATAGTGCTTTCAAACTTCCTCCATGTTATACCATATACTCGGTCCTTTTTCTATGTACTCTATCTGATTTATGGACAAATACTGTTCCATTCATTACATTGAATACGTCATGTTGAAAATTCATTCATCAGTTGTTGGGCATTTGTTATCCTTTTTTTAAGGCTATTATAATATTTCTCTGAACTTTGATGTACAGACTTTCATATGGGAATGGTTTCAACTCTTTGGAGTATATATTTAGAGGTGGAATAACTGGGTAATACAGTAACTGTACTTTGCATTAGGAAAAACTACCAGACTGTTTTCCAGAGTGGCTGCATTGTTTTGCATTACCATCAGAAAATTAAAAAGATTATAATTTTTTCATACTTTAAAAAATTTTTACCCATCTTAGTGATTTAAGTTTTGATTTATATTTCCCTAATAACTAAGGATATTCATTGAGCATCTTGTCATGTATGAGATGTTTTTACAGAATGTGAAGGTTGGAATTAAAATAAACCCATAATCTAGCTAGGTGTGGTAGCGTGCACCTGTAGTCCCAGTTACTTGGGATGTTGAGATAGGAGACTTACATGAGCCCGGGGAGCTGTCCCCAGCTCCAAAAAAGAGAGAGAGAGGAAGGGATAGAGGGACGGAAGAAGAAAGGAAGGAGTGAAGGCGTTTGGTTCATAATCTGAATACACAGGGTTATTTTCATTCATAAAGCTGTTTATACATTTATGAAGATTAAGCTTTACTGTGCTTCCTTATGTTCTGCTAAGAGACTTGGTACATATAAAGAGCACATCTTGGATCTCATGTTTTGTTTCTTTTGTTTGTGCTTCTGCTTGTAAAGGGATGCCCATTTTTATTCTTATTCCTGCCCTTTTGTTTTAGCAAAGAAATATTTGCAGGAAACAGATTGTCAGTACCTTTCTGTATAAATTCATGAAGTTAAAATAAATGAAGTTAAAATAACAAGTATGTATCTAAAAGGGACCAAACAATTTTAGCTGAATAATCAGCATTATTCTTACATGTTACATAGTAAACTATTTAATATTTATAACTCAACACTTGGGATATTTGCTAAAATATAATTCAGTTCAGATGTTTGTATGCTCTCCTGGATACTAAATTGACAAAAATAGACACATTGCAGTTCTTGCTTTCAGGATGTTGGGTGGGAAGGCATAGGAGGTTAGGGATGTTTGGGGGAGTTGGGTGTTTAATTTGGGCCCTGAATACTTTGACAAGTTCAAAAAGAAGAGCTAGAGCTGGATAACAGTGCTGTTAAAGAAAACAGAATAAAAGATGTAAGCATCTGGCATGTGACTTTTCTGGTAATGAAACAAGGATCTAAGATATGTAATGTAAAGTAGCAGGAGATGCAAACTGCAACATGAGTATGAGTCATAACTTGAAAGCCCTGTACTGCTTTTTTAGGGAGTTGGGATTTGATGATTTTTTAGCAGAGAAAGTTTTTAAGATGGCAGTGACATAATCTGTTCTGAGCTTTGGAACAGTCAGAGCCTGGCATTCCACTCTCAGGAGGCTGAAGCAGGAGGATCACTTAGAGTTGCAGGGCATCCTGAGCTACATAGCAGACCTATCTGGAAGAGAAAGAAAGAGAGAGAGAGAGAAACTGAGACTGAATAACGCTCATTCTTCTTTTTATAAAAAAAATCCATAACTATGCTCAACTATGAGCTTCTTGTAACTAGTTTCTTATCGCCCACTCCAGACTACTAAACCTGAATCTCTGGGATTGTGCATTTTGATTTTTTGTTTTTTGTTTTGTTTTGTTTTTGTACTGAGGATTGAACTCACGACCTTGCACTTACTAGGCAAGTGCTTGAGCCACTGAGCTAAATCCCCAGCTTTGTTTTGTTTTTGAGATAGTCTCATCATTAGTTCAGGCTGGCCTTGAACTCCTTATGTAGCCCAGGCTGGCCTCAAAACTTGAGACGATCCTTTTGCCTCAGCCTCCTGAATAGTGAGATTACAGCAGTGTGCCACAATGCCCAATAAGATTGTGCATTTTGAAAATACTCTATAGGTGTGCATATCTGATCACTTGGGAATCAATTATGGTCAAAAATATTTAATTTCAGTTAACTTTGTTTCACCATCCTGCAGACTGGTAATAATAGCAACAAAGATGGATCTAATCATAAAGCTGAAAGTGGAGCTCTGATAGAAGCTGCAAAATCAAAGATACATCAGGTAGTATAACATTTGAAGGGTGGTTATAGTTAATATATATTTGCTTGTACTGTAGTATAAATAATGAAGCAATACGATCAATCATTGAAAGCAGTATATAATTCAAAGTATGTATATTTATTTGTCTTTGAGGTTATTGTATTTTGCAGTACATTTATTATAATCCCAGCACTTGGGAGACTGAGTCAGAAGGATCACTAAGAGTTTGAGGCCCTTCAGGCTACATAGTTTGAGACCAGCCTGGACTACATAGTAAGACCCTGTCTCAAAAAACAAAAAATAAGTACATTTATCTTTCTAAATATATTTTGATCTAAGATGTTAGTGTGATATAATTTCTAATTATTATACAAAAAATTGAGAGAAATGGCCTGGGAATGTATTAGATCATAAAGTCAACTTGTGATTACCATGTGCAGGTAAGAATTAATAGGATTTTTGCTCAGAACTCTATACAAAATACTATAAATTGTATTTTACTGTATTTTTTAGTGTTAAATATATTGGGTTTAATTTCCTTAGCTAGAAAGTAAAATTCAGGGCTGGGGATTTAGCTCAGCAGCATAAGCACCTGCCTTGCAAGCACACAGTCATGAGTTAGATCCCCAGTACCGATTAAAAAAAGAAAGTAAGTAAAATTCTCCCAGAAGGAAATCAACCACGCTTCTTATATATTAACATTCTTCTTTGACAGTACAGAGTAAGAGCTTATATCCAAATGAAGTCCCTAAAAGCCTGCAAAAGGGAAATCAAATCAGTCATGAACACAGCTGGAAATGTGAGTTTCTTCTAGACTATTCTTTTGTTTTTCAGTTTGTAATGTTCCTATTTAAACTATGAGTACTTGTCACTTTTAAATAATTTATTTTGCACTGGGTATATAAGCAGCAGAGCATGGGCTTGGTATGTGCAAGATCCTGAGTTCTGTTTAGCACGAAATAATTTATCCTAGTATATTATCTTTATTATTACCATATACAAATCTTGATGTTGTAAAGTTCAGAAGTAGTGATCACATTGCATCCATAGTTTAATATATTTTTCACTTAAAAGTATAACATCTTGAGCTGAGAGTATAGCTCCATGGTGAAGAGTTTGCCCACCATGAATGAGCAAATCCCTGAGTTCAGTACCCAACACTGCAAATTAAAAAGAATATTATTGCCTGGTGTGGGGAACATGCCTATAATCCCAGCACTCTGGGAGGCTGAGGCAGGAGTATCACCATGAGTTTGAGGCTGACCTGGGCTACATAGTGAGTTCAAGGCTAGCATGCACTACATAGCGAGACTCTATCTCAAAAAACCAAATATATAAGTGAATAATGAATGGACTGAGGATATAGCTCGGTGTAAAGCCTCTGGATTCAGTACCCTCCTCCCCCCAAAAACCTTTTTTTTTTTGGTACCAGGGATCAAACTTAAAACTTTGTACTTGCCAGTCAGGCACTTATACCGCTGTGCTAAATCCCCAGCCCCAAAAAGAGCATTTTCTGTTTGTAGCCCTTAGAACTTCCATTTTATTTACTGTTACTATTTTTTTTTTATGTTACCGGTTTTTTAGAACCTCCATTTTAAATATTTACATAGTATTCTCTGAGGGTTTTCTTACAGTTCACTTAAACATTTTGCTTATATTAGTGATTTATATTATTTAAGCATTTTTTAGTATTCTACTTAAGACATTTATTAAAAATTTAATGATCAAATTATAGCAAAAACCTGTTCTTTCCAAATGGGTTTTGGTTAGAGTATGCCTTTGGTGTTTTCCTGTTACTAGAATATTTGTTTTTTGGGGGTTTTTTTGTTTGTTTGTTTGTTTGTACCAGGGCTCAAACTCACAACTTCACATTTGCCAAGTAGGCACTTATGCTGCTGAGCTAAACACCTGGCCCTGTGCTAGAATATTTGATACATTGTTTCTTCTCCCTTCCTTTCCCTCTACCCTGACCCTCATTGATAAATAATTAAGATGATAAGGGAAAAAACCAGGATTGTGAAGAATCTTACTTTTTTTAGAAAAATTTGATTTGGAAGTATGAATCAACTGGATATGGTAGCACATGCCTGTAATCCCAGTACTCTGAAAGGCTGAAGCAGGAGGATGGCAAGTCACTTAAGCCTGAGTAATTCAACAAAGCGCTCTTTCAAAATAAAAAAATTTTTAAATGAGCTGGGGTCATAGCTCAATGCTAAGGGACTGGGTTCAGTCCTCAGTACTGCCCCCTCCCACCTTACGCCCCAAAAAAGTGTCAACCTTAAAAAAAAAAAAAAAGTCAACCTTGAAAACCCTTGTTTCCTAGTGACTACAACCTGGGTCCTGAGGCAGACCAAAAAGAAGAACTAAGATTTAGAAAGAAGGAAAGCCTAAAGCTAAAGTGAATAAATAATGAGGCAAGGATTTCTGCCATCCTCCTGAGTCTCTGCCTGCTTTTATATTCTTAAGTACTATTTAGAGGACCCTCCACTGTCAGGATCCTTTTTTCTGTTTTGTTGTTCTTTTCAGAACAAGTCTCAGTATGTTGCCCAGGCTGTACCACCTCAGCCCCTTAAGTAGCTGAGACTACAGAAGTGCAACACCACACCCAGCTCCATGAGGGTTCTTAGAAGGGCAAGGTGATCTGGAATCTAGAACATAATCTGTTAAAGGATAAGAATAATGCTCATTTAAAAAGACTTGCTATTGGACATGCCAGGCATGGTGGCTCACACCTATAATCCCAGCACTCGAGAGGCTGAGGCAGGAGGATCACTGTGATTTTGAGGCCAGCCTGGGCTACAAAGTGAGTTCAAGGCCAGTCTGAACCCAAAAGACCCAAAAAAAAAAAAAAAAAAAAGACTTGCTATTGAAAAACTCCATTTATAGGATGATACTTTTTATTTCTATTTGGAAAAAGTTTTTGATTATTTGGGTCCTAATGAAAGGTGTATTTGTATTTTATATTCTTAGAAATAGGAAAGATCCCTAGTAAGCACAAGGTCCTGAGTTCAATTCCCCATACAAAGGAAGGAAGGAAGGAAGGAAGGAAGGAAGGAAGGAAGAAAGAAAGAAAGAAAGAAAGAAAGAAAGAAAGAAAGAAAGAAAGAAAGAAAGAAAGAAAGAAAGAAAATAAATTATGTCCCCATTAGAATGAAAGACCTAATTTGTGCTCCTAAACTGAGTTCCAGCTAAGCAAAGGCAATGGCACCTACCTGCAGTCCCAGGTACCCAGGAGGCCAAGTCAGAAAAATCACTTGAGGGCAAGGGGTTTAGCTCAGTGGCATAAGTGCCTGCTTGGCAAACGCGAGGTCATGAGTTTGATCCCTGGCACCAAAAAAAAAAAAAAAAAAAAACACTTAAGCCTATGAGGTTGACGTCACCCTGGGCAACACAGTGAGACTCTGTCTTTTAAAAGTTAAATTGGCTTCTAATTAGCAGTGCAAATAAAACAGTGTGTGTGTGTATAGTGTGTGTGGTCTTCTGCATGTTAGGTAAGTATTCTACTAGTAAGTTACATCTCCAGCCCTAAACTATACTCATACATATTTTTTTATAGATAGACCCTAAATTCTTTCATACAGTTGTTAGTCTTTTTGGTTGTAAGAGCAGTGAAAAATTTAGACCATATATAGTTTTTTGTGACCATGACTTAATGGATTCATTCATGCTCTTCAAACATATACCTGGGCAATAGTATAATTATGATCTTGCATTAGGCTGTAAGTAACTTTTATATTTCCTTTTCAGTCTGCACCCTCTCTGTTTCTTAAAAGCAATTTTGAGTACTTAAGGGGCAATTACCGAAAAGCTGTGAAGCTGTTAAATAGTTCAAACATTGCTGAGCATCCAGGATTCATGAAAACAGGTAAATGGCTCATCTATGCCTTGTTACCTCCTACCCATCCCCACCCTGGACTGTTCTTCAAAGTGATTTTTTTTGCTAATTTTAAATGAAAATATTTTAATGTTCTGCTGCAGAAATTCCTGGAATTTTAGTTTATGATTTGTTGTAAAAAAAAAAATCATATTACTTTTTCTTTCACTTTTCCTTAACCTCACTTGTGTTTTCTTTCTTTTTGGTTTCTAGTATCAACTTAGAAATTGTATCCAGGGGGGAAAAAAAAAACTCAGAAGAAATTGTATACAGGGAATAAGATCCTTGGGGTTTTGCTTTGTAGAGTGAGACCTTTGTAAGGAAATGTAATTTTAGTAGTTTTTCCCTTTTTGCCCATAAAAGCAGTAAATAATATGGTGGTTTATTTAAATCATTACTTATATCAAAACCATTTCTATAAACTTAGAAAAATAGTAATTATCTATTCTTGCCTCTAGTTAGAAAGTTAATTGCTTGATACTAAACATAAAATAAAAAGGTTAAGTGGTGACAGTTATAAAGGTTTGTACCCTTGCTATTTGATTTTATTTATTTATTGTTTTGTTTTGTTTTTGGTACCAAGAATCAAACTCACGAACTCATGTTTGCCAGGCAGGCACCATGCCACTGAGCTTTATCCCCGGCCCACCATTGCTATTTTAGGATAAGAAGGAAAATTGCTCAAGAAATGAGGATAAACTATTATTAAAAATACTAGTGTTATATGAAGTTTAAAGTATAAATAATTTATACTTTAAACTTCATAGATATATGTTAATTACAGAATAGATGGATAACATGCATGAGTTCTGAGTTAATTCCCAGCACCGAAAAGAAAAGAAAAAAGTTAATGAGTTGCTTGGTTTGTTTTGGTGTTTTGAATTATCTTCAAACACATACACAGTACACATACTAATATACTCAAGCCTTCCACCCTTCAGTGCACTGGAGGCATGGAAATGAAAAAGACAGCTTGTTTTAATTGTCCTAGAGGTGTTTTGTTCTAGATGTCTATTTTTAGTTCTGAATTCTTGTTTCTTTGAACCTAGGAATGCTGAGCTACATCTGTATGACCAGCCCACCTGCACTTCTCTGTCTCTCCCTCCCTCTCTCTCCTCTCCTCTCTCCTCTCCTCAGCCTCCACTCCTCCTTTCTTTTCTTTTGGTCTCTGTCTTTCTGCCTGTCTGCCTTTCTTTTTCTTTCTGGGACTAAAATTGAATCCAGGGCCTTGACACTGAACTGTATCCTCAGCCCCCTTTTCTTTTAAATTTTGAGATAAAGTCTCTTTAAGTTGGCCAGGCTAGGCTTAATCTTGTGATTCTCCTACCTCAGCTTCCCAGAGTGCTGATATCTCATAGATGAGTAACACCATGCTGAGTTTTGTTTTTGTTTTTTTCTTTCAGTCCTGGTGGTGGAACCCAGGGCATCACACATGCTAAGCAAGCACTGTACTACTGAACTACATTCCCAACCCTTGTTTTTTAACTTAGCAATCAGGTCTTGCTAAAGTGCTCAGGCTGACCTGGAACTGTCTCATCTTCTCCAGCAACTAGGGTTATAGGCATGTGCCACCACACCTTGCTGATTTTTCATATTTTAATGAGGAATATGATTTTAGAGACCTCAGATTCTATCCCCGGTACTGCAAACAGAATTAACCTAGATAATATAATCCATCTTGTTTAAGGGCTCTCAAGGTTCAAAATACTTGTTTGTTTGTTTGTTTGTTTGTTTGTTTGTTTGTTTGTTTGATACTGGTAATTGAACTCCACATGGAGGATCCTGTCCCCAGTCCTTTTTATTTTGGGGGGGACAGGGTCACACTGTACTGCTCAGGCTGGCCTCCAACCTCCACTCCTCTTTCCTCAGCCTTCTGAGTAGCTGAGATCACAGTCATGTGCCTTCACATCCAGTAAGAGTATGATTTTTTGTGGAAAAAATGTATTTGTATTCTCAGGCGAATGTTTGCGATGCATGTTCTGGAATAACCTTGGTTGCATCCATTTTGCCATGAGCAAGCACAATTTGGGAATTTTCTACTTTAAGAAGGCACTGCAAGAGAATGACAATGTCTGTGCGCAGCTCAGCACAGGGAGCACTGACCCAGGTGAGCCCAGGACTTGGGGACAGTTTGTATTTTACTACACAATAAAAGAGTAATTTAAAGGACGAGCAACCAGTCCTTGGGGATCTACATACAACTGACACTGATCCTGCCCAACACATTTGTCTCTGGGGATTTATTTTTTTTTTGAGACAGTCTTGCTGTGTAGTTCAAACTGGCCTTGAACTCACTTTGTAGCTCAGGTACTCACAGCAATCCTCCTGCCTCCGCCTCCCAAGAACTGAGATCATAGGCATGTACCACTATACCTAGTAGGAGCAAATTTGAATTACAGAAAGTTTGTTAAGTTCATTTTCTTGCATGCATTCAAAGTCAGTACTACTGCATGATAATATTATGCACTGTATTTGATTTGCTAGAATTCGTATTTCTGCTGGGTATGGTGATGCATGCCTGTAATCCCAGCTTAAAATTAGTCAGTTGTCTAATTTTAAAAATAATGAAATCATATTTAACTGATACACATTCTAAATAACAGGTTGTCTTATTATAGTTGATGAATCATTGAATAAGTGAAAACATCAATAAAATGGTTAACCAAGCTGAAAATGAAAGAGTGTACTCTTCCGGTAGCCTCTGAAAATATGGGAAGGTGTGAAGTTGACAAGAGAGCAGCTCCTGTCTCTCATCTCTGCTTTCCCAGAGCAGTGCTGCCTATATATATAGCTGGCAGATGAGCAAACATCTCTGGGCCTGCCAGCATCAACAACTGAGATGACTGGATAACGTCTGTGGGCTTTCACCACTGATGAAATCTATTGCAGTTTCAGATTGTGTCCACTTATTTTAAATGTGGTGTTAAACATGGTAGGGTTTTGTACTTACTAGAATTAAAGTCTTCAGTGTAACTGTTACTTTAATGATTTATTCTCATCGAATTTTTATTGCTAGGCAAAAAATTTTCAGGAAGACCCATGTGTACTTTACTAACCAACAAGAGGTATGAGTTGCTGTATAACTGTGGGATTCAGCTTCTTCACATCAGAAGGCCTCTTGCTGCCTTCGAGTGTCTGATCGAAGCTGTTCAGGTTTATCATGCAAATCCTCGCCTGTGGTTACGGCTGGCTGAATGCTGCATTGCTGCCAATAAGGGGGTGAGTGCTGCTTGGCTACATTTTTTTAACAGTTTCTCTTCACCATTTCTTACATGGAAAGCAGAAAATACTTGGGAACATGTAAGACCTCATTTTTGTTTTAATTCAACCCAACCCTCATTGAATTCTATAATTTGCTGTTTTTTAATATTGAGGGAAATTTTTAATTTCAAAAAGTCCTTTGTTAACAGCCTGGTTCTTGGTCAGTATGTCAGTTTGGTGTTGAAGCCAGTGAGAAGATGCTGTCTGTTGGGACAGTGAGTTGCTGGCTGCTGGGACAGGGCTCATGCATCTGCTGGTGTGAGGACAGTATGTACACCAGGGATGAGAGAAAGACTGGTAATGGAGCATGGGAAGAACTGCATAAACTCCATTTTCTTCAATGCTTAGGGATTTTACTTTATTTCAGTAAAAGGTAATAGAGCTCCTGGATTACAAGGCCATCTTTGACGCATTTGTCCCTAAATAGATAGGGAAATAAGCCGATTTACAATTGTTGTTATCTGCATATGACAGTTATTAGAAGCCGTTTGAATCTGGAGTTGAAAGGGTGATACATTTTGTGTTACATGTCCCCACAAAGCCTCATGCAGCTGTAGATGGGGCTTTTTCAGAGGTGGCTGGCTTTAGGGTGTGTGGCTGATTCATGGTGCAATGCTAGGATTAAGGCTGCCAGGATTAAGGGTGAATGATTACTAAATCAGTCCACTGATTGGTTTAGCACTGTCCTAATCCCAGTAGACTGGATCCAGTGTAAAAACTTGTATTGTCCTTTCCTGGCTTGCTTTTTTGTCTACTGCCATAAACCAGTTCTCCTCTGTGTTGCCCTCTGCCAAGTCACCTTGCCCCAGAATCAACCAATTATGCACTGACACCTGTACAAACTGTGAGCTAAATAAACCATTCCCCCTTTAACTTTCGTTTTTGCTTTGCTTTGTTTTGTTTTGTTCTGTTCTGTTCTGTTTTGTTTTTGAATTGAATTCATGATCTCATGCTTGCCAGGGAGGCACTTGTACATATATCCCCATCTCTCCCTTTAACTTTGAAAGTCAGGTATTTTGTCTCAGCAAGGAGAGAAAATTAAGAGAGGTCAGTGGGACTTTGGGGAAGGACAAATTATCAGATATATAATTCTGATATGCATGTTATCCTATTTCCTGTTCTCCTGCCCTCCCCATGATCTCTGGGTGTGTGAAGATCTCCGGGTGCTGACATGCTGAGGTTTGCCTGACACACCTGCCATGGGTGATACAGGATGTTGAAGTTCTTCTGCTTAGCAACAATTTCTGAGAAACGACTTATAAGCACAAAGAGGTTAAAGAAGTATGTGTCCCCAGCAGTGTTCACAATCAGTATTTATGTAACGTGTGATATGAACACACCAAGGGAGAAAGACCTTTGGTGATGTGTTTGATCTATGTAATTGTACTTTGCTTGCTTTTTTTTTTTTTTTTTTTTTTTTGTACCAAGGATCGAACTCATTACCTCATGCCTTCCAGGCAGGCATTTATGCCATTGAGCTAAATCTCCAGCCCCATACTTTGCTTTCTTTTTTATTTGTTTTGTTTTTTGAGACAGGGTCTTCTTGTGTAGTTCAAACTGGCCTTGAATAGAGATCCTCCTGCCTCATCCTCAAAACTGCTGGGATTGCAGGGACATAATATTATACCCAGCTGTACTTTACTTTTCTAAAGGCAGCTTTCTTTTATGAATTTGAGTATGCTAGTATTTAGTGCGTATATATTTACTACAGTTATTTCTTCCTCTTGAATTGTTTCCTTAACCAATATGTAGTGACCTGCTGTGCCTCCTTTGATCAGTTGTTAGCTTCAAGTTCACTTTGTCTGATCATAAGTAGCTGCTGCTGCTTGTTTTAAGGCTCTCATTGCACAGAATGGCCTTTTCCTTCCTTTGGTTTTTTAGTCTATGAATTTCTTTTTGGATTAAATGTGTTTCTTGTATGAGGCACACTTTTGGGTTTTAGTTTTGCTGACCCATTCTGCCAATCTCAATCTTTTGAGTGGGGACCATTCATGTTGAGAGTTACTATTGAAACTTATTGATTTGTTCTTGTCATGGTATTATTTCCTATTGCCAGTTCCTTGTTTTCCCTTCTGCTTATCAGCTCAACATAAACAGTCTTTCCATTAGTCTTTCTGACATCAAAGGTTTCATTTTCTCTTTCTAAGATATCCTTGGAAATTTTTATAAAGTATTGGTTTGATGGTCATAAATATATATATATTGGGGGGGGGGGTTTTTTTTTTTTTTTTGGTTTTTTTGAGACAGGGTCTCGCTGTGTAGTTCAGGCTGGCCTTGGGCTCACTTTGTAGCCCAGGTTGGTCTCGAACTTGCAATGATCCTCCAGCCTCAGCCTCCTGAGTTCTGGGATTATAGGAGTGTACCACCACACCTGGCTCTAGTCATGAATTTCTTAAGGTGCTCTTTGTTGTGGAAAGACTTTATTTCTCCAATTTTGAAAGATAGTTTTGCAGGATACATTAGTCTGAGTTGGAAATTGTTTTCTTTTAGGTCTTCAGACACTTCATTCCAGTCTTCTGGCCTTTAAAATTTAAGTTAAGAAGTGTAAGTGTTTAATTCTAGTGGATTCACCTTTATAAGTGGTTTGTTGCTTTTCTGACAGGCTTGTTTGTTGGTTGGTTGGTTGGTTTTTTGGTGTTTGGAGACAAGATCTTGCTATGTAGCCCAGCCTGGCCTCAAACTCTCACTAATCTTCCTGCCTCAACCTCACTGCTGTGTTGGATTTGCTCCTCCTGGGATTTCATGATATAATGTATCAGGGAGAAGTTGTTTTCTGATTTTGGCTATTTTGGATTTTGAATATACATTAAATTCTTTCACCTCGAAGGGCATGGTGGCACGTGTAATCCCAACACTAAGAAAGCTGAGGCAGGAGGATCACTCTGAGTTCATGGCCAACCTAAACTACATAGTGAGACCCTGTCTCAAAAAACAAAAACAAAATGAAACAAAAATCCTCCCCCATACTTGGAAATTTTTCTGCTGTGATCTCTGTGAATTGATTTTTCTTAGAATGCTATTTATGCCATGTTCTGATTTTTCACTAATTTCAATTTATGTTAGTTTACAAAAAAAATAAAAACAGAGGCAATCCAGATATTGGCATACAGTAAAAAACAGCTAATAGCAATAACTCTGCCACCACTGGCAGTAGCAAAGAAATCAACAGTAATAAAAAACTCAAAGACAAACTGGATATTGACATAAGAACCAATAAAAGTGCCTGCCTGGCAAGTGTGAGACCTGAGTTTGATCCCCTGTGCCAAAAGAAAGTAAGCTGGGCATGGTAGCACACACCTGTAATACCAGCACTCAGGAGGCTGAGGCAGGAGGATCATTGCAAGTTTGACAACAGCCTGGGCTACAAAGTGAGTTCAAGCCTGAACTGCACAGCAAGACCTGCCTCAAAAAGACAAAATAAGCATGATATACACGCAAGGACAAACCAATTTTTTTAACTATTCTATTTTTTATATACATATACATACACATATACATATGTTATTACTTTCAGCTTCTAACACTAGTGAGACAATATGATGTTTACCAAATGTGAGTCTCTGGCCAAAAGTCAACTTAGAGGCTTCCTTGGTTGCAGTGGCTGTAGGTGTACATACATAGTTGAATTAATTTGGCCATCCTCCAGCCGTGAGGTCTAATCGCCAAGAAAGGTAGGTGATAGACCTCTTTCAGGGTCCTAGGTATTGGGTTAAGACTAAGACCCCTTTTGTGATCCCATGACTCTAGGCTACATGCAATTGGAAAGGTTTAGGGAAAGCTTGTTCCTGTAGTTCAGTCCAGGTTTCAAGTCTCATAGATTGTCTGAGTTGTTGAAGACCTTTTGGACTATCTCCACTAATTTTGAGAGTGCCTTACCTTTGAGTCTTTCTAGCCTTTAAAGCTTTTTTCTAATATCTGGGGCTGACCAGGAGACAAACTCAGAACGTGCTATTTAGGGTGCGTCTCAGGTGCCTCCAGATCAATAGGTGTATAAATACAATATGCCTTTAGGAGGCGCTCCAAGAATATGTGCAAGGAGCCTTGTCAGGTCCCTAACTTAGCTCTGCTTAGACAGATTAGTTGGCTTCCAAGCAGCTGCTTTTTTTTTTTTTTTTTTTTTTGGTTTTTTTTTTTTTTGGTGGGCCTGGGATTTAGCTCAGTGGCATAAGTACCTGCCTGGCAAGTGTGAGGTCGTGAGTTCGATCCTTGGTACCAAAAAGGAAAAAAAAAAAACACAGTGACTGTTGAGTATAGTGGCACATGCCTATAATTCCAGCCCTCAGGAGATTGAGGCAGTATTGTGAGCTCAAAGCTCAGTGGCATAAGCACTTGCCTGGCAAGTGTGAGGTTGTGACTTTGATCCCCAGTACTGGAAAAAAATTTTTTTTACAAAAAGACCAATTGGGCCAGGGATTTAGCTCAGCAGTGTAAGCACTTGCCTGGCAAGCGTTAGGTCACGAGTTCAATCCCTGGTACAAAAAAAAAAAAAGTTAAAGTATTAGCTCAGCAGTGTAAGCACCTGCTTGGCAAATAGCTGCTTTTAAAGGCACCCAAAAGAGTCTAGCGAAACCATAGGAGAGCCTCCTTACCTCGGATAGGGCGAGTGAGGGACTTGGGTGGAAGCCCAGAAAAGGGGCAGTATAGCCAGCCAGGCTTGTGTCCACCAGGGAAGCAGCACTGTTGCCCATGCTCTCAATCCTGGAGAGCTGGAAGCCACCATTGGCCCCTTTGTGTGGTGTGGGCTTTGGCTTTGGCTCCAGCTCTGGCTCCTTTCTAGACACCACGTTCTCATTGTCTGCACTGTTGCTGCTGGACCAGGAGTCACTAGGCAGGAAACAGTTAAGGTGCCACGCTGGTTTGGGCTGATTACTCAGGGTGCTGGGGGGGGGGGGTGCTGGCAGAGTCTGGACCTCAGGTTTCAGGGTGTGGGGGCACATAGCAGGTGCAGGGCCTGCAGGTGGGGGCGACTTGGGTCCCTCACTGAGTGGGATGCCTGCTGTGGAGGCAGCAGTGGCAGCACTGTTGTTTTTCACAGAGTGAGGTAGCCCTGCTAACACAAAGAGAGGTTAAAAGTCCCTTCTGGGGGCCAAGATACTCCAAAAGTGGGCCATTATAATTCACAAAAAAGTTTGGAGCTTCCCTGGGTAAACAGGTTCACTGTAGGAAGAGGCCCTCCAATGAAATTCCTGAAAATGGTTAAGAACACATTGCAAGGGTGACAGAGAAGCAGAAGCAGATTGACCCAATCACACAAATAACAGACAAATAACAAACATTAAGCCAGTGACAAATAAGGTTAACAAAACAAAGACAGAGACTAACAGACTAACACCAAGAACTAGTTTGACCCTACGGCCAACAAGTCCTAGCCAGCAGCCAGCGTTTTGGTCTGGGAACAGTCTTGGAGACTTTAATGTTGCATCCAGTGTCTCCAAAGATTCCTAAGGGCACCCAGACAAAACAAACAATCTTACCATAAGGATCTGGACTGCTCACTGCGAATTGGCATCCAGGGTTTTGGTTTTAGTTTCTCTTTAAAACAGAGATTTCTCAGGGGTGAGGAACGTTTCTCAGCAGTCCCCCTAAAGAATAATTCACCTCAAAGAGAGGCTTGGATCCTATAAATCCCTAAATAGGGATCCATCCTGGAGTGAGCCCCCAAATGTAGTGGGTTTGTAAACAGTATAGGAATCCAAGCTGCCAAATCAATAAATTTGGAATTTAATTAGCTGAGCTCAGTGACCACTCACGTGGACCCGTTTCAGAGTCTCACCTAGTGGCCCTGAACTGGAAAACTACAAAGCTTTTAAACAGAGAACCACAAAAAGACATCCTGTTGGAAACAATTTAGTTAGAATCTTACATTAATTTTTGGTTGACACCTGTATCCTGCTTCCTTTGTTGAGCAGGTTAATTTTTCTCTTGTGGGTACGGCGAATTCTGCTTTTCTCATGGGACTTATACCCTTAGTAATTTTCCATTTTCCTGGGTCAAATACAGGGCCTTAGTTAAATGCAGGGCTCAAGATGGTATCAGTTATGCCAAGCTACAACACTATACAGTTATTGGGAACAAGAGATATAGCAGACCCTCAAGTTACAACTGGCTTCACATACAAACAACTTTGGTTACAATCAGAACTTTAGGTTTAATTTACAACCCAAATGTCAGCCACTTTTGCAGTTGCAAAGACTCACAGTGCCGGAGAAGCATACGTAATGTGTTAGTCTAAGCACAGATGTGCATGTTTGTGAATGTCATTTCAGTCAGTGTTTTATGTAATCACTATGATTACTGTTATCAAAATAGCCCCCAAAAAAAGCTAGAAAAGAAGCTAAGGAAGGGAAAAAAGCAATCACAATCAGAAAAAAGAAGGAAATTTTAGAGAAATATGAGAGTGGCATTCATGTGACTGACTCACTAACATGAACAGCCTGTTGAAATCCACCATCTCAACAATCCTACAGAGAAAAGATTTGTATAAGGAAGCTAGTGTTGCTAAAGGAGTTGCACAAATTAGTAAGTTACAATCCACAGTGCTAGATAAGGTAGAAACACTGCTATTGTAAATAAACAAAAGGCAGATGGCAAGTTATAACCTATATGAGTCTATAATTTGTGAAAAGCTAGGAGCAGATCTCATAATGGATAATCCATTAAGTGATTATGGTGAAACATTTTGTGCCAGTAAGGGGCGGTTTCACAATTTTAAAGTGAGAATTGGGGTTCATAGCATTACTATGCATGGTAAAGCAGCCAGTGCTATAACAGGGCTGCTGAAAATTACATACACCACTTCCAAATGGTGACACAGGAATGGCTTTTGTTATTATCAAGTTTTCAGCTGAGATGAAACTGGCCTTTTTCTAGAAGAAAATGCATACAGTACACAAAACAGAAGAAAATGCTGGGCCACAAGCCTATGAAAGATAGGCTAGCATTACTATTATGTTCCAGTGTGAGTGGTGACACCTCAACATAAAGTTTCCTTTGGTTTATCACTCTGAAACCCTAGGTATTCAGAAACCAAAGTCCTGAAGAATAGGGTAGGGGTCATATGGAGATCCAGCACAAAAGCCTGCATAACAAGAGCACTTATTCTTGAGTGGATCAGGGAGACTTTCTGTCCTACTGTTAATAGATGTCTAAATGACAGAGGTTTACCACTCAAGACTCTTCATCATGGACAATGTTTCTGCTGATCCACAACATTTGGAAGAAGAATTCCTCCTCAGTTAAGTTCCTCCCACCTAATACAGCTCCTCTGCTGCAGCCTAAGGACCGGTAGGTTATAGGTAACTTTAAAAAGCTATATAACAAGGAACTCTTGCTGAAGTGCTTCCAGATAGTCTCAGATACAGATTTAAACCTTAAAGAGTTCTCAAAGGAACATTACAACATCCTTTTCTGTGTGGGGTTAATTGAGAAATCCTAGGCCATTGTCTCTCTAAGTTAGACACTGAAATCTGCCTGAAAGAAAATGTGGCCTAAAATTATACAAGACAGAGACTTTGAAAGCTGTGTAGAAGAGTGTGACCCTGTGGTTGATGACACTGTCCCTATAGCAAAGTCTAGTCTATATGCTTTCAGATAGACAGTGGGGATGTTGAGTGGTGAGGAAATGCTTAGAGGAACTGTCTACAGAGGAACTTTAGCAACTTCTGGCCAAGCAACAGAGAATGACAGCTGAGGAGCTTTCTAAGGAAGAGGGAGAGTGTCAACAATCAGTGCAGCAAAGTTCTTCTGAAATAAAGGAAATCTGAGAAAGATGGACAGAGCTATAAACTATTGTAGAGAAGACCCACCCAGAGATAAAAGCCAATCATTGCATTCACTTGCTTAAAGATGTCATACTACAAACCAGTGTTAAAGAAAAGACAGAAACAGCCAACCTTAGACCAGTTTTTAGTTGTAAAAAGGTTGAGACACGGTGAGCTAGAAGCAGGTCCACGTGGGCTACAGACTCTCCCAAGGAGAGAAAGGACACCAGAGAGCCAGATTCCTGATGTTCTTATAGAAGGGAACTCTCCTTCTAAACAGTAACCACCTTCCATGTCATCCTACCTTTCTGCAAGCCAAAGATGTCAACTTGAATGGTTGTACAGTATAAAAGTACAGTATGAAAGTGTTGTTTCTGGTAAACTAGGCAAATTTTATAACTTTTTGGTGAATACACTAGAAAACATTAGCATTTTTGGTAAATCACGCACATTATACAACTCTTCAATATATGTGCACCCATGTTTATAGCAGCACAATTTATAACAGCTTGATCTTAGAAACAACCTGAATGCCCACCCGCTGAGGAATGGATACAAAAGAAGTGTTACTTTTATACAATGGAGTACTTCAGCTATAAAGAAGGATAAACTAGAGACTTCTATACATACATGGATGCAACTTGAGACCATACTCATAAGTGTGAGTAAACATTGTATTGTCTCACTAATGTGAGAAGCAGAATGAAACAATGGGTGTGTGTGTATGTGTATGTGTGTATAAACTAGTCATGATAGTTACACTACTGATTTCTCTCAGGTCACTGAAGAGAAGGATTTGTGTGGGTGCTATGCAGACAGTTGAATGCAGATGTGCTCTGGATGAATGATTTGGGGATGACAGTGCACAGTGTAGGTACCATTGTTGGCCCAATTGACAGTTTTGTTTTGTTTTGTTTTGTTTTTTATTGAGACAGGGTCTCACATGCCATTCAGGCTGGTCTTGAACTCACTTTGTAGGACCAAGCTAGTCTCAAACTTGCAACCATTCTCTGGCCTCAGCCTCCTGAATGCTGGAATTATAGGCATGCACCACCATACCTGACTGTGGTTTGAAATTTGTAGTTTTTTTTTTTTTCTTTTTTTTTTCTTTTTTTTGGTACCAGGGATTGAACTCACAGCCATGCACTTGCCAGGCAGGTGCCTATACCGCTGAGCTAAATCCCCAGCCCTTTAGTTTTCTTTTTTTTATTTTCCGTGTGTGTGTGTGTGTGTGTGTGTGTGTGTGTGTGTGTTTTTGAGATAGGGTCTTGCTGTACAGTTCAGGCTGGCCTTGAGCTCACTTTGTAGCCCATGGTGGTCTGGAACTCACAAGGATCCTCCTGCCTCAGCCTCCCAAGTGCTGGGATTACAGGCATGAGCCACCAAGCCCAGCTAATTTTTCTTCTTGTTTTGCTTTGTTTTGTTCTTCTTGAAATAAAATAGATTTGAAAAAAATTAAAATAAGCATTTCCTTGTTTATTAAAAGTTATATATGTAAGTACAATAGTAGTAAGGTTTAAAACTAAATTAAGTCAAAGCTCAGTGCAAGCCTCTGGTTTTGGTCTCTAGCACCAAAAGGGAAAAAAAATTTTTTTTTGCATAATATGAAAACACTGTGAGGAAGAATTTAATTCTACAAGGTCTCATTCATGAGCTCCAGTTTGAGAATTTGGAGTTTGTTTTTATGGTGCTAAGCAAGTCTAGTTCTAAGGTATATCCCCAATTCTGGGGAGTTGGGGTGTCTATCATGAATAGTTGGGATCCCTCATGAAGGTACCCTAGGGATTTAGAATGAAGAAAGGAGTGTGGCCTCAATGCGCATGCATTACCTTTCAGTGCTGCATTCTGGGTAAAAATTGGGAAAAATTTGAAGAGTACATACGTGTGAGAGCTGCTTCCTTTTGCCTCCTTGTATTTCTGGAAGCAACATGGGTCGCTAGCATCTCTGGTAGAGCCACCTGAGGAAATTTGGCCAGGGCTCTTGCTACATTAGCAGGGTCCAGGACATCCACTCAAAGAAAGAGACTGTGCTTACTCTTTGTCCATGAAATAGACAATTTAAAGACTTCTTTAAAAAAAAATAGGAGATAAACTGTACATGTATTTAAAAGTAGCCTTTACTGTTTTCAGATTAAATAGGAATTTAATAAGAATTTCAGATTCTTCTGTTTTGTTTTGTTTTTTTTTGAGACAGGGTCTCTTATGCAGTTCAGGCTGGCCTTGAGCTCACTTTGTAACCTAGGCTGGTCTCAAACTCACAATGATCCTCCTGCCTCAGCCTCCCAAATGCTGGGATTACAGACGTGTGCCACCATACCCAGTTGAATTTCAGATTCTTAGAAGGCAAGGATTATGCCTATGTAAATTTCAATGTGGATAGTTTCACAGAGGTTATATATTGCTGGGAGTTTAATGAATACTTTCAGTTAAGAAGGAGAAGATCTATGTTTCATGATAGGCATGAGGCAGGCTTGGTGGTGCACTCTTGTAATCCCAGCACTCAAGAGACTGAGGCAGGAGGATCACCATGAATTGGAGGCATGAGTTCAAGAACAGCCTGAAATATATAGCAACAACAGGCATGATGGTGCATGATTAGAACTCCAGGGCTAAGGGAGGGATTAAGGGAAGAAGATCACAATTTGAACCCAAGCCTGGGCAGCTCAGCAATTTAGCAAGGGCCCTATCTCAGAGGGAAAATTGGTGGGCGAGAGAATCAAGGAAATGTTTCTGTTTTTATTTTTTGAGGGAAGAGTTGGGGTTTTTTGGTGGTGGTAGTGATAGCAGTGTTCAGAGACAGGGTCCCTCTATGTAGTTTAAGCTGTCCTTAAACTCACTTATGTACCCCAGGCTTAAACTAACAGCAGTCTTCCTCCCTCAGCCCCCTGAGTATTGGGATTATAGGCATCTGCCACCATGCCAGGCTACAAAAATGTCTTAGAAAGTAGAACTGCCTCTCTTTTTTTTTTACACTGTATTTTTACTCTGATGCCAAATGCCCGTAACATGCGACATGGTCCTGGGAGTGTAAAATGATGTAAACAAAGAATTCTAATCAATAGTCACTTTGGATTGGCTTTTTTCTTTAAAACTGCCTCAAATCTCATACTAACAAAGTATATGTACTTTGTTTTCAGCTTCATGTACTTCTTTCCTCCAAAAAGAAACATTTTCTTTGTCACAAAAAAACTCATATGATGAATATTAACTTTCTTAAATTTAGAGTAATTGTGAAAATAGTTCATTTTTCACATTATATCTTTGGGGGGAGGGGCAGGTCAGGATCTTGCTATGTAGTTTAGTCTGCCCTTGAACTCACTGTATAGTCCAGACTGGCCTCAAACTCACAGCCTCCTCAGTGCTGGGGCATGTGCCTCCATGCCCAGTCTCACATTATATCTTATAGTTTCCTTAAATTTATTTGAAATCATTTGTATTTTGTAGACTTCTGAACAAGAAACTAAAGGTCTTCCAAGTAAAAAGGGAATTGTGCAGTCTATCGTTGGTCAAGGCTATCATCGTAAAATAGTTCTGGCATCACAGTCCATACAGAATACAGTATATAAGTAAGTATTTTGCAAAAACAAAGTGTTTCATATAATGTACTTATGCATAAAAATATGCTTAGAATTTATCATTTCAAAAGAGTAATTGCCTTAACTAGGTTTTATTACCACTCCAGTAAACCAACCCAAAAAGGGGTCATAATGAATGTTATCTGATGTGTCATTTTGGTTTACTGTTGCATGGGTGCTTGAAATTAATGCCCTAAGAAACTGTGGTTGATTCAGAGTCATTGTTCAGAATATCCAGAAGAGGGTGCCATGGTGTTTCTCTTCATAGAGAGTCACATCTCAGGATCTGTGCTGGATTGGCTCTAGGATGACTGTCAGCTGCTCCCTTCTGTGAGTTCCCCATCCATGGATCCAGCCAACCACAGATGGAAAATACTCAGAAGAAAAAAACTGTATACTTACTGAATGTATACAAACTTTCTTGTTATTATGCACAAACAGTATAACCACTTAGGTAGCATTCACATTGTGTTAGCTGTAACAAGTACTCTAGAGATGATTTAAAGTATATGAGAATCGGATGTGTACAGGATATATGCAGATATTCCTTTGGGAGGAGGATTTTGGTTGTTTTTTTGTTTTTTGTTTGTTGGAGTTTTTTTATTTGTTGGTTGATTTGGTTTGGTTATGTTTGGTGTTTTGTTTTTGTGTTTGTTTTTTTTTTTTATCGGTACCGGGAATCAAACACAACGGCGCGCTTGCAAGGAAGGCATTTATGCCACTGAGCTAAACCCCCAGCCCTTGTGTTTGGTTTTTTTGAAACAGGGTCACAGTATGTAACACAGGTTGGCTTTAAACTCGAAGCAGTCCTACTGTGTCAGCCTCCCAAGTGTTGGAATTAGAAGCATGCACCACCACGCCCGACCAGAAGTATTTTTAAAAGCAAAGATCAACCAAAATGAGGCTCAAATGTGAAAAGATTTTTTTCCCTTTCACAGTCTTACCTTCATTGGTCCTAGTCCTGGATCTTCATTACATTTTTCCTTGTTTGAAGATCTAAGCATTAATACTGGCACTCATTCTTGGTGTATATAATGTATATACTTACAATTCATTATTTATGTTTTTTACATCTTATATATAAGATTCTGGATTGGGATTCTTTAGCATTCTCTTCTAACTCTTCATATTAAAATTTCTGCTGGGACGGGTAGCCCAATGGTGAAACACTTGCCTAGCATGCCCAGTGCCCCTGTGTTCAGTTGCCTGTCAGAATTAGCAGTATAATAAGCTCAGCTAATATAATGTGCTCTCCAGCACTACAAAAAAAGAAAGAAGGCCGGGGATTTAGCTCAGTGGAGCAGCGCCTGCCTGGCAAGTGTGAGGTCCTGAGTTCAATTTCCAGTACACACACAAAAAAAAAGAAAAAAGAAAAGAAACTAGAATTTGTATCAAAGAACAAAATTTATGCCAGCCCAGCCTGGACTACATACCAAATCTCTACCTCCAAAAAACCTAAGTTCCATTAACAGTTCATTGGTTTTGTTCCTGATAATAGAAAATTCTCCTGTCTCGCTCCATCTCCTCGAGTTAGCTCATTTGGTTTTCTTCTTTTAAGTGATGGGCAGTCTTCAGCCATTCCTGTAGCCAGTATGGAGTTTGCAGCCATTTGTCTCAGAAACGCCTTGTTGCTGTTATCTGAAGAACAGCAAGATCCAAAGCAGGAAAATGGGTCTAAAAGCAGCAGTCAGCTCGGAGGAAACACAGAGAGCAGCGAGAGCAGCGAAACTTGCAGGTAAGCTGAGCCCTGTCCCCTGCCTCCTCAGTAAATGTCATCTTTTAAAAACTCCTACAACCTTCAGCCTGAACTTCCAAAATTCTGTTTTAAACCATAACAAAAGAGATTATATTTCCAGAAGAGAAAAATAAAGTGAAGGCTAAATAAGGAAAGATTCTTGAAGGAGAAGATGGAAACAGCAGGCAAGCATAGTGGTACACTCCCATAATCCCAGCACAGAGGCTGAGGCAGGACAATTGCTGAGCATTCAAGGCCAGCCCAGACTACACAGTGAGTTCAAGACTAGCCTGAACTGTATAGTGAGACCTTGTCTCAAAAAGACCAAAAAAAAAAAAAAAAGTCCTGTGATTATCAAAGATAGCTTTATATGTAACATTTATGAAAATACTTAAACCCTAAAATAAGTTTAGTGCTAGATTTTGTCCTGAGTGCTAATATAAAAAATATTAATAATAAATACTGAAACTCTTCATTTCTTGTTGTTCTTTGCTTTTTCTCTACCATACTGTAAACTGCTAACCCCCAAAATATTTGTTTTCTAGACTAAAGTAAAAATCACACACCACATATAGAAATTGAGAGAACTGACTTAATAGTAACAGAATAAACACCTCTGGATAAAGTTCTGCATTTTATGTGAGGTGGTTTTTTGTTTGTTTGTTCTTGTTTTTTTGTACTAGGAATCAAACTCAGGACCTTGCACTTCACAGGCAGGCTCTGTACTGTTGAAGTGTATCCTACCACACCCCCTCCACTTTTTTTCTTTTTTTCACAAGGTCTCTCTAGTTCAGGCTAGCCTCGTACTCATGGAGATCCTTCTGCCACAGCCTCCCAAGTGCTGGGATTACAGGCGCTCACCATCACAGCTAGCAAGCATTTTTTTTTCCTGTTATTTTGGAGGTTAAGAGTAGGGATTTTATTAGACAGTGGGAATAAGGAATGGGGAATAGGAATAGCTCCTAAGAGACACAAGGGGTCCTGAATGGGTTGCCCAGCATTTTTTTCTTGATTATAATTTTTAAATTATTATAGAAAATTCAGGAGGCAGGTTTGGTGCATTACAGCTGTAATTCCAACACTTGGGAGGCTGAGGAAGGGAGGGTGACAAGTTTGAGGCCAGCCTGGGCTGCATAGGGAGTTCCAGACCAGCCTAGATTAGTAATGAAGACCCTGTCTCAAAAAAAAAAAGTTAGATGCTGTGGCATAGGTCATTAATCTCAGCTCTTGGGAGGCTATCTTAGTTACTATTCTCTCATTGCGGATACAAAAATACCCAATGAGCTAGTCGTGGTGGCTCACACCTGTAATCCCAGCACTCGGGAGGCTGAGGCAGGAGGTTCGTTGCAAGTTCGAGACCAGCCTGGGCCCAAGGCCACCTGAACAGCATAACAAGACCCTGTCTCAAAAAGACAGACAAAAAAAAAAAAAAATACCCAACGCCCAATATGAAGGAAGGGAAAGGAAGATTTATTTCTTACAGTTTGGAGGTTTAGTCCATACTGGGCTGGCTCCAAGGCAGGCTGGCATGGCAGGGCAGCCATTCATGGCCACCACAAACAACAAGAGCAAACAGAGCAAAAGAGGGAAGACACTGTATGCTAGCTGCACCCCTGGGCAGGTGCAGCACTCACACCACCAATCCCAGTGCCAGACAACAAATCAGTCACGAATGCCAGACTCAGCTGTGTCCATGATTTCATGAGGCTTGAGAGACCATCTGAGCACAAACCATAACAGAGGCTGAGGCAGGAGGATCAAGAATTTGAGACCATCTTGAGCAATTTAGCAATTTGAGGAGGTGGGGGAGCAAAACTGGGCATGGTCACACATACCTGTAATCACAGCACTCAGGAGACTGTGGCAAGAGGATGCCATGTACTGAGTTCAAGGATGGTATGAACTTTCCAAGGAGACCCTGTCTCAACTAAAGAAAGAAAGAACGAACGAAGACAGACAGAATTTTTT
>PVLA01011352.1:0-53969 GCA_004027455.1 Hydrochoerus hydrochaeris
GGAGGAGGAGGAGGAGGAGGAGGAGGAGGTCTGTGCTAAAAGCACCAGGCCCAGTGCACATGAGGGCTGCTGATGGCCCAGGCCTGTCCTGGGTCCTGGACTTCCCTATGGTGCAGGCAATGCTCTGAGAGAGAAAGTAGATTAGAGAAAACCAGAGGTGGGCTGGGAAGGAGATGAAAAATTAATGCTACAGGGCACACAGGTTTGCTTTGATGTCATCAAAAACTTTTGAAATAGGTCAGATTGAGGCAGAACAATTAGAAGTTCATGGCCCACATGCATGAGGCACCTGGTATAATCCAAAATATAGGGGAAAAACTACTATAAAGTATTGGAAATATAGCCGACATTTCAGAATATTGTGAATGTATTCAATGCCACTTCACTGTACAATTTTAAGGGTTGTAATTGAAAATTTTATGTAATATATATTATTCACCAAAGGTAAAAATACCGTGGTGGCTTCTGAAGGACATAGAATCTTCTGTATGTTCTTAGTGGGAAATGAGTGTACATAACTCTGGCAGGCCGGTGAAGGACCAAGTTGCTGTGACTCGGGGTCCATGACTGGAGGTAATTTTAATTCCACCCAGACCAGCATAGGAGAGAAAACAGCCAAGAAAGAGAGAAGACACCAAAGATGTCAGATGATTGGATCAGAGCTGGAGCCTGCATGATGTTTGCCCTGAAGCTCTCACCGCAGTCTGGGTCTGGGCCTGAGAAGAGCTGGGCCTGGGCTGGTTAGAGGCCAGGACACCTGCCTGCCTTTCCCAGAGAGCCTTGGCCTAGGCCTGGGTGCATTAAACACCTGTAATCTATGCAGGGTTCCACAGAGGGCACCATGAGTGCAAATACTGTTGCAGAGAAGCTCAACTGAAGCAGGGTTGTCCTATACTCAAAATTGAAAGATCAAGAGAAAACAGATGTGGTAGAAGTTGAGACAGTTCCAGGATATTAAAAAATGCTTGTGTGAGTAGGACAAAATGAGAACATTCGCTTGATGGCATTAGAAGATGGAAAGGGAAGTGGTGGCCAGCAGTGTTGGGTGACAGAGGAAGGGGAGGGAGGCTGAGTATTGGAGAGATGCTGAGTTTTAGTTGCACGAGGTGAATGGGCTCTGGCCATGAGTGTGGGATTTTGCACTATAGTCAAACTGTGACTAATGGAACAGAGCTATGCAAGTAACAGGAATAAAAACTACCCACATCCAGAGTGACCCCCCATGTACACTGTGGACTCTGGGCAAGTAGAAATTGATATATTTACATATAATCTCTGATGACATTTGGCAGTATGGGCATTTTAACAATGTTAAGATTTCCCAGTCCATGATCACAAGAAACCTTCCATGTGTAATTTTTCAGCAGTGTTGTGTATTTTTAAATATTCAAGTTTTTCATCTCCTTACTTAAGTGTATTAAAAAGAATTTTATTCTTCTTTGGTACTTTTGAAACTGCTATTGTTTTATTAATTTCCTTTTGGAATTGTTCATTTTTAGTCTGCACAAATCCAATGGAATTTTTGTATTGTGATTTGTTAAATCTATTTATAAACTCTAATACGTATCTTGTTTTGTCAATAGAGTTTTCTATACACAGATCACATAATCTGAAATGGAGATACCTTGTATATCCCCCTTCAAGTTTGGGTGGATCATATTTCTTATTCTTGTTTAATTGTTCTGGCTAGAGCTCTCATTAGTCTGTGGGATAGAAGTCACAATTGTGGAAATCTTTTGTACCTGAAAAAAATGTTCCTAGAAGAAAAAAACCCTACATGGTCAAGCAATGTAAACTTATAGTATGGTATTTTGTTCACTTAGCTAGTATTTTATTGAAAATTTCTACTTCATTCATTATTATAGCTGAATAATAGTTCCACTGAACAGATATGTCATATTAATAACCAGAGACGTTGGAATTGTTTCTTCCTTTGGCTACTTTGCATAAGTCTGTTATGAACACTTTTATACAAACATTTTTGAGTACCTATTTTCATTTTTGGGGTTCTATAATAACTGATTTTTAAAAATGTTTTTTGAGGAATTGCCAAGCTATTTTCCAGTTATTTTATGCCATTTTCACCCCAGTTGTCCCCTGCAGGCCCTTGCCTAAGTGTTCTTATTTGCCTACATCCATGCAACACTTAATCACCCCAGTGGGTATAAAGTGGTGTCTCTGGAGTTTGATTTGCATTCCCCTGGGGATGGGTGACATTGGAGCATCATGAGTTTCAGCCATTTTGTCCCCTTCAGTAGAAGATTGGAGCAGTCTATTTCAATAATTGTGTTTTCATAGATATCTCAGGCACATGAAGGACTTCTGGGAAATGATCCCAGGTGCAGATATTTGGGAATTGCACTGTGAGTCCTCAACTGAGACAGTGGAGGATGTTGGTGGTATTTAAGGTTGCACCTCCAAATTATTCACTGTTCTTTGTTTATTCATTATTCTTTGTTTTAGAAGCCAATTGACAAGATTTGCCTGACTTTATTAAAGATTTTACTGAATGTTATCTGAAATGCTTGTGTATTAATCTCAACAATGAATGCACTTACCAATATTTTGTTTTGTTTTAAAAAATGTCAACCATAAGTGCAATTTATATTGGGATTTCTTTGGAAGTTCAAGCATACCTGTATGTATAAGGTGTGCCTTTCACACTTGCTTTAATAAGAACTGGTTAAGGAGAGATTATACATAATTTCATATTCACTATTGGCTCAGTGTCTCTTCCAAAATTAATGTCTAGATTAGATGCTTTTTAACTGCTCTGAAGCCCATTTTTCATCTTAAAATAATGAATTACATATCTAGTCATTCTAGAGTCTCCCAGAAGCTGTCATTGGCTGTTTTTCTTCCGTTTGAACTCTTTCTATTGTTTATTCAGTTATGTCTCCTCCAGTGTACTTTACTATTGCCAGCTGTTTCATAGTTGTTGTCTTCTCAATCCATGTTTAAGGTTTTCTTAGCTACTTTCTACAGTGCTGGCCTGTAGTGAATTTCTCTTGCTCGTAGTTGTCATGAGTTTCTATATTTTTCCTGAAATGTTGCAAATTATAGTTTTGGTGTATACTATTCTAGGATGGGCAATGTTTTTTTCTCCCACTTGAACAATTTTATTTCAAGGCCTTCTAGACTTTAAGTTTTCTGCTGAGAAAACGATTGTTATTGTAAGGGGGTTCTTTATAAATGATACGGCACACGTATGTAACAGATTTTAATAGTTTCTTTGCTATGAATATTTGACTTTTCATTGACCTGTCCTTCCTACCCTGCTCTGGAATGCTAGGGGTTAAACAAGAACATTAAAAAGAAAAAAGGAGAGGATTTTATCTCACAGATACATTTATTTTCATATTGCCCACCGTGTCATAGGGTAAAAGAATAAGTTGCTGTGAGAAAAGTGTTAGAGGTAGGAAAAGTCTTTTACAGAGGGCTGCAGTGTGAGGAACCTGCCTTAGCATTCATTTGTATCTTATCTGTCTCCTCCTTTAAATGTCTGTGTGCTTTGTAACATGCGTCTTATCACTAACCCTGTAATAATTAACACTAAAGAACATTCATGTTTGAGGGTTTGCTCAAGGATGACTTTACTACCGGGTAGGGCCACACAATCACAGATTATAGAAGCCCCAGGAGGAGGAAGTGAGCCTGGGAGATCTGGGTGCAGGGGAGGATGTCACACTCTCCAGGAACCCACTTTACACGGCTTTCCAGGGTCTTTACGCTCCACCACGGTGTAGGTGCAATTATTCTTGTGGAAAATAGGTTGGCACATGACTGTGTTATAATCCACAGGTTCAGCAACTCTGTCATGGAGACAAGATAAAGACCAGTTAGAAGAACCAGGATACCATCTGTCCCATCCTGCCACCCAACCCAGCTCTGTGCATGAAGCAGGTCACTCTGCTGCTGACTGGGGGCTCCTACTAACTGACACTATGCCTTGGTAGTGTGAGAGCAGGGTCCCAGAAACTTCGACTGATCCGGACTATATGTCAGACCTCACATAGGTGCCAGAGTCCTCTCTGCATGCACAGAATGCAAGAGACACTCTGACATGCCCAGGGCACTGCTGTCACATGCTGGAGGCAGGAGACTCTCTCTAGTCCATTGATCCTAGTGCCCAGGATGTGACCAGCACATAGGTTGCTGGTATGGGGGAGGGAGCTCTCCCCGCCCTGCACTGAATCCTGTTACCAGAGATTCCATCATCAGGAACAAGGAGAATTCTCAGGCTGGGGACACAGGTTTCAGAGAGAGGATCAAATTGGGGTCATCTTTCTGGGAAAAACCAATGTACAGTCCAGGTGCACAGGCGATTATTCCTCCCTTGAGACCCACCCCAAAAGTTCAAAAAGTTTTAAGTGGACAGAAACAGGTAATTAGTACAATGTTTTCGTCTGTGACATAATCCTGGAATTTGATTTTGACAAATGAGGACATTTTTATCCTTTTTCTCAGTCAGTCAAAGCGGTGTGGCTGCGCAGTGTTTGGCCCATGGTTCCCTAGACACTGGCTCTTGTGGCCCATGGTTATGCACTGAAGACTGCTCACAATGACCAAGGCACTAGGCACTGATCCAGGGCAGCAGGCACCACAAACACCTCTGGGGACATCACGATTCCAGTGCAAGCAACTCTGGAAGAGTTTTTTGTGCACTGTTTCTGTTTTAATTAAGACTAAAGATAGTTTAAGTTTTACTAGAAAACATTGTGAAGGTTTTTTTTAAAGGAAGAGTGATGAAACTGAATTAATAACACCACAACTTTACGATCAAAGGTTTGACATCAAGAGGGTCTGCAAAAAATGCATGATAAAATCTTAATGACTATTAGTTTTGACAGTGGAATGATAACTAGCGGTTTTAGTAATGCTGTACATTACAAAAGTCCATTAATTAATATAATTTTATTGTACACATACAACCATGTCATTTAAGTGCTTTTAAATTTCAGAAATGGTTGTTTCCAGTTTGAATGTGAAATTGTACAGCCACAGAGGAGGATACCTCAGTAGTCTCTCAGGTGTGAGGCCGACAATTCCCTTGCCCAGCAAGTCCACTCCTAGGTAGAGCCATAAAAATAGTAAAGCAGAGACACAGCAAACTTTTATGTCTCCGACAACAGTGATGATAAATGAAAATGCAGGTGTTGCTAAGTCCCTCCACACACCAATGAATAAACCAAATGTAGGGTGTCAATGCCCGGGGATGTTTTTGTGGCATGGAGGAAAGAAGATGTAACATGTGGAACCAGGGTGGACTTCAGACTTCTCATGACAGAAATGAGCCCACACAGCAAACATTAGGTGATCAGATGCCCTGGGTTCACTGGCAGATGATGCTGGGTCTGTGCCTCCCTCACTACATTCTTGGAGCTCAGCCTGGGTTCACCTGGGCTTGGCCCAAACATAATGAATATATGGGCATTTGAGTGGTGTCCTGCATGTGGGGTATGGGTCCAAATATTGTCCTAAAATTGCTTAACCAAATAAATGCTGTGACGTACCCACAATAAAAATGAAAGGTCATGAGAAAACAGCGGTGATAAGCTTTGGATTTATTCCAGAGAAAGAGGAGCTGGTTCTGACAGTGTGGACCCAAGAGCACAGGTCCCCGTGGTGGAGCAGTGTGTCTCATGGGACACACACTAGGGCAGGAAGGAAGAAAAGACCACCCAGATGCCTCCACTTGAATCAGTCCCTGGTCTAGGCTGCAGCCATAGACCAGGCTAGAAAACATTATGTTCTTTTTATGTTAAAGAATGCCTCCGGGAAAAGCTGTTTATTTCTCACACCTATCTAATGATCCACAGGTTACAGTGAAGAGTATGAGCCTCAGAATGACTGAGAAATGTCCCCAAAGATGCACAGCTACTACACAAGGACAAGGAGAGTCAGACTCAGGTCACTTTGCTTCCAGCAATAAGGATCTTTTCACCTCATTCCAGAACCAACACTCACATTTCTGTATTTCACTCCCAGGAGCCACAGAGGAAATCAGAATGACTGAGCACTAATAAATAGGAACCAGTTGAACACCTAGGCAGGAGTGCTCTTTTGTGAGGGAGGAATGGTTGAGCCCCCCAGGACAGGCTCTGGATAGGACCACAGTATACAGTCAATCGTCACATTCTACAAGACAAGGTGAAATTTCAGGAGCCAGAAATTAAAAATATAGCTGTAGCAGGCAATGGTTAGACACCAGTGGGTGAGAAGCTGCTCCAGCACTTTCCAGGTCTGGACATCAGACTCCTTTTTGCCCTCTTGTACACTAGCTACACATCCCCTCAATAAATGTGCACAGAAATTCCCAGACCCATCAGGTCCCATAGGACTCACACATTCTTTTGGTGTAACTGTCTGACTTCTCTACTCAGTGACGCTGACATGTGACTCTTCTGAGGCTCTTGGCTGCGCTCAGAGGCGAGTTTGGGAAATTCAACGTCACACCAATGCTTTTGGTTGGCACAGATGGCCCTTTGGGCCAGAATGGTTTCTTATTGAACACTAGCCTAGGTGAATGAGTTTTGGATTCATCTCCAAGACCACAAACACAATGCAAATAAAATAGCTACTAATATTCTTGGAAAATACTATCAGCAAGGACTGATTAATATGAAGACATTTGGGCTGGGGATTTAGCTCAGAGGCATAAGCGCCTGCCTTGCAAGTGCACAGTCATGAGTTCGATCCCCGGTACTGATAAAAAAAAAAATATGAAGACATCAAAAGGACGGAGGGTTGGGAGTGGGGTGTTTCAATTTAACATAGCTGCAAATACCTGTGTTCTACCAAACTACAACACTGGGATCCATAGAAAACCAGGAGAAAACATCTGCTGAACCTTTAGCTTCTATGATATCAACACAAACAGTGAAGAAATACAGGGTTTATGGGACAAATTACACTACGGATCATCCCCGCTGCTTCACACATCTTTCCTGTGACTATGTTTATAGCACTCCTCTTCTCAGAAAGCCTTCAAGGTCAAGGCTACTGTGATCATCAAGACAAATTATAGAACAGCATCCAGATATCAGATAGGGTTTCCTGTCCTCTAGAGCCTATGTTCACATAATCATTGAAGAACAGATACAACGAATACTTAACTAGAAAGAAAATTGGGTCAGAAGCATGCCATTGACTGGTAAACAAGTGAATAGATATGCATGGCCTGTCCTGTCCATCCAGTGCAATATTAGAGGCACCGAATTGGAAAGTCATTCTAGCACACTGTAGCATGAATACACTTTGGGGATATCATGCTAAGTTCAGTAACCTAGGCTCAGCAGGTCAAATGTTCCATGGATGGAAATATAAGCCTCCTAGAGTTGTGACACTTGTAGAAGCAAAAATTGTGATTGTCAAGTGCTGAGGGATAGGTACAGAGAAGTGGTGGTTCGATAGATTCAAAGTTCTAGTTGTGTAATGTAAAAGGACTGTGAGGGTGACGGGTGGGGATGATTCATAACAGCCAATTTTCAAAATGCACTTGATCTGTACAAGATATAGAGCTAAAAAGTAATCCCCTCCACCACATCCAGAGACAATCCTTATTTAGACTTTGGAGAATCGGTGATGATCATGTGAGAATACGAGTACATGAATGTACACGGATGTACTGAATGTTAGCACCTAGAATCTTTACCGAGGATGTTGACAGTCTGGGATCCTGAACCTATACCTGAAGGGCAAAAGGGCAAGCTTTGTCTCTGCTTTTACTGTGACTCTTAAACTGCCCTACAAAATAGAAAGACCTGAAGGATAGGATTTTGAGTCAAAAGAAAAGCTGCTCTTAAGAGATAGCTACTGGACAAGACTGGGTTGGTACAATCCCAACATGGACATCTGAAATGAATAGACACTTCTCAGGTGAAGAAGTACAAACAGCCAGCAAATAGGTGAAAAAAATGTTCAACATCACTGGTCAATTGAGAAATGCAACATAAAACACTAATGAGGGTCCAGCAGACTCCAGAAGCATGCCTATTGTCATTGTTTGACTGCCTGATCATTTTTTCATGCCTAAATTGTGTAATCTGAACAATTACTTTTAAAATAACAACATGCAATGTATTAACTAATGTGAATTTCCTATTATTTCATTTTGAAATTTTCATTTTTATTGTTTTTTTTTGTTTTTAAAATAAAAAAGAAATCAACAAATAACAAATGCTGGCAAGTCTATGGGGGGGAAGGAATTCTTCTCCATGGTCATTGGCAGTTAATATAGGTGCAAACACTATGGAAATCATTACAGAGTTTCCTTAAAATCTTAAACTAGAGGGTCCACTTGATCCAGCTCTTCCCCTTCTGGGTGTCTTCCCAAAAGAGTTAAAAGCAGCCACAGTGATATATGCATATCAATGTTTTCTGAAGCACATGTTGTAATAGCTGAATCTTAAAAAATATGCCAATCAAAAGTGAATGATAAAGAAACAGTGATATTTATATACAATGGTTTATTCTTTGCCATAAATGGTTAAGCCTGAGTCAATTTTAGGTAAATGGATGCTTATGGAGGTCATAATTTTAAGTGAACTAAATGAGATACAAATTTAAATATCTCATTGTTTGTCTTATATGAGAAAACCAAAGTGTAAATGAGATAAAAGGTGGATATATATTGAGAATTATAAGTATGTTCAAATGGGAAGAGGAATAATTGAGGGGAAGGAAAGGAAGAGAAAAATGATTAAAAGAAGAGAATTGAAGTAATATGTGGAAACAGTTTTTTGTATATCCAGCAGGGAAGAAAAGTTGAAGGAAGCAGAGGGGGATGGAAAAAGAAGGACAATTAAGATGTTAGGTAGATATACAAATTGTCTATGATGCATATGGTCATAATTTATGAAAAATGTGATTTTAAAAAAGCTCTGATACTCAGATGCTGTACTTTTGGGAGATAATATACATCATGAGGGTTATAGATTCTTCAGTGAATTATCTCATTAATGAGTTAAGAGCCAACTTGCTATTGAATATAGAGTTTCCTTGAAAAATTGTGTCACTAGGGATGTGACTTGGAAAGGTATATTCTTGTGTTTGGCTTTTTTTGGGGGCCTCTCTTGCTTACTTATTCTCTCTTGCTTTCCCTCCCTCAGTCTCCTTTGGCCAATCAGAAGGGAGTACTTTTCCTTCATTAGCCACTTCAACCATGCCAAATATGCCTTGGAGACATACAATCATGCGTCTGGACCCTTAAAACTGTGAATGAAAGTTGGCTTCTATTCCTTTACGTTTAAGGCATTAGGCATATTATTCCAGTGGTGTGAAAGTCAGTAATAAGGAAAAATTCCATATGAGGGATTGTTGCTGCGATAATGCTTAAATATGTGGTTTAGATTTCTTTGAAAAAGATTGTGAGACGTGTTCAGGAAGCCTGGGACGTGTGACTCAGAGAAGCACTACGATGTCCTGTGCAGAAATGATGGGTGACTCTGGTCAGAGCTCAGAAGACAGATTGCTCATAAAAATGTGGACAGAAAAGGGCTTGTCGTGAGTTTTCAGGTACTATTAAAAATTATGTTGGAAATTGGACTAAATGTCATGCTTGTTTCATTTTCAGAAACAATTTTCTGTGTTTGCACATGACAGAAGACTTGAATTACTTTGAATTTAAAGGAGGTGGACCAACCAATCTGATAGAGGAATTTTCAAACTAGGCTGTGGCATGAATATGGGTGGCTTCTCTTATCTATAACTACAGTGAAAATCAGAAAAAAACAATGCCTATGAAGAATTTGAAATGTTTCAGTTTTATCAGAAAGGAAGCACCAGAAAAGTTCAGCAGAACAAAACAAAACAAAACAAAAAGATTGCCGAAAAGATTAGCCTATAGCACTCAAGCATGTTGCTTCAGGACAGTGAGGAGAGAGCTTCTGTTGAGAGATAGCCAAGTCTTCTCTTGGATGAGATGAGGCTGATACTCACATACTACAACATTTCATCCCATTTTCATAGCAAGAGCAATCTTCACATTTATTGTTCCTCCAAGTTGAGTTCGTCTTGAATATGGCTTCAAGGAAATACCTGCATACTGAAAATCCACAGAGCAACATCAGTGAAGTCCCTAAATCAGGCACCTGGAACAAGGAAGTGAGGACATGGGAGTCCAGCCTTTCTGTGTGATGATTGACAATTTCTATGTCATTGGTGCAGAGCTCTCAGTTTGCCCCCAGTTAAGAGAGAGTACTGAAAAGTTTGTAAAACTGGTAGCATTTTCCAAAACAAACACAAATCCTTTTACATTTATTTTAAAGCACACACTTTAAGCATAACTAACATTTTTGTCTTTAATCTTATTTTAGGCCCACTTTCTCTTAGTATAGTAACTCTACATAAATTTTCACTCATGTACTTTTACATTGTTTCTTTTTACTTTGGTTTTCAATTCTTCATGACCCTGTGAAATGGACTTCTGGGGACTGAAAAAGAAAAGTATTTAACAGGTATGGATCAGTGCAAGATCTCATTTTCAGCATGCAAAAGGCCCTAGGTTCAGTATCCAGTATCCAGGACAAAAACAAACAAATAAAAACTGTATGTTAATACCCATCACAAAACATGGAAATCTGTCCTTGGGCTCACACCCAAGTGGTCGTGATTTTAGAACCCTTGCTAAGTGATGCTGATGTTGAACCAAGGTTGAGAACTGCTGCTAAGAACCCCAGATCCAGGTATACTTGCAAGACACCCACTTTCAGTCTCATCAAACTGCCCTGTTCAAGCAACTCTGACATCCACCTTTATGTTCGCTGAATTAGCGCCTGGTAGTTCAGAAGAACTCACTGAGCTTGGTGTGAGCATCAAAGTCTTAATACATCTTTGGAACAAGTAATAACATTTAAACTTGAACTGTGAATATACAGCTCTGAAAAAAGACTCTTTTATAGGCTGGTAGATGCAATCCAACAATTGATAAGTTTTTGAAAACTCCCTAGTTAATTCTTACTTAGATTTCAGGACTGTCTTATAGGCAATTCAGGTAGAAGACCCTCGTTTGGCACAATTTCTTTACTTGCCTTCACCCACTGTCCTGTAGTTACTCAAAGGCTTTTATCTGTCTTGCAGACTTTAATCACACGATTAACATTAAATCTAATACTTACCATAGTAGTGATTGCCTTCACCTTTTGCCACTTTTACATCGCGGCATTGGGCACTGCACGAAATCTCAAAGTTGGCCAGGAACAGGAGACAGCCCAGGAGAGCTTTCTGTAATGTAAGAAATAACAGAGAGTAAGTGGATTCAGAGTGTCACCCTAAACTTGAGGGTCACAAAAAATGCTCCTTGCTCTTCTCTGGCAAGTGGTTCTGAACGTGGAACTTCTTCCCTCAGGTTACCATCCAGGGAAGGAGACCTACACTGTCACCAAATAAAATACAAATGATAAGCAAGGTTCAAGAATGCCATAGTGTAACAGTGGCTTTATTAATGCAGATGACATTTAAGAAGCCGATAAGGAAAAGGAAATTTTTACAGAATATGTAGAATATAGAATACAGAAGTGAAATCAATAAACACAACAGAGGAACAGAAAAAAGAACATACATTTGGAACCTGTCTTGATCTGAATCAATAGGAAATATGAAGGGAAAATGCATTATAGCAGTGTCTTAGTCTCTGAGACATAATACCTAGCACCTACAATTTAAAGGAATAGAGATTAATTTTGGCTTACGATTAGTAGATGTTTCTGTCCTTGCATGGTCAACAGCGCAGCAGAATGGCCAGATGTTGAGGAAATGTGCTGATAACACAGTGGCCAAGAAGCACAGTGAGATAAAGGGAGGAACAGCAAGACAAATAAACTCAGGTCACTCCCACAGTGACCTGCCTCTTCTGACCAGGCACCACCTCTTAAGAAGAAGTCAGATATAATGCCATCAAAAGTCATAAACTTCCTAGCAGCTTCAATGTTGAGTACATGTGGATTTGGGGAAACATGTAGAAATAAGCCGATGACATTTCGCCCCTGAACTTCCAGGCCACTCAAGTACATCTCTTTCTGAAAAAATGCATTTAATTCTTCTCCAGAGTTTCTAAAGTGCTAACAATTACAGTTTTTCAAGTTCAATGCCTCTTCTGAGATTTAAAGCACATTGTTAGCTGTGAGCCCCAGTAAAAATCAAAAAGAAAGTTAAACATTGCCAACATACAATATTTCCGGGTAAGTATTTTCATTTTTAAGATAAGAAACAGGGAAACTGAAGGAATGGGACCAAAGATAGACCAAACCTGGCCGGGCAGAGAGAGTAAATCATCTAACTTAAAGTCTTGTACCAGGGGCAAGAGATTAAAAGATGGAAGCTCCAAATTGCTTAGGGATATGCTGGTGGTTGCAACTCTCAGGGCTTCTATCTGGACTGGCTTTGTTCAATCCTTTCACTTTCACCTATTTCATTTTCATAAAGTCTCTATCTTTATTGATCTCCACTACACTTTCACTTCACTCTCACAGCTTCACATACTGTCTTGTTGAAAGGAAAGCACCTGATATTTCAGGTCTTCTTTGAAAATATTGGAGGAATCCCTCATGACCCCATAACACTTGCATTCTGCAGGCCCATTAAACCAGCACCACATGGTAGATGCCAATGCCTGCCACTTGGGCCAGCAGTAGCCAACTTTTCATTATGATTTCAAGAGAACTTGAGTACCTAGATGTCTAAATATGATTAAATGCATCCCAGGAAGCCCGTTTTCTGAGGCGTCTTTTCCCAGGAGGTTTACTCTGGTGTTATTTTCAGTAAGCAAAGTCTTTAAAATTTTCCACCTTTGAATCTGCAATTGTTGAAAGCTTTGGATCCCTCCCATACCTTTAAGGCATCTTTTGTAGGGTCCCTGATGCAAACTGCTTGGCTTTTAATGCTTGTCTTTTCAGCAACAAGCTTCTTCTCTGTTCCAATTTTGTATGTCCCAATTTTACTGGAGCTTCTTTTTTGGCCAAACTCAATTTTTACAGTTGCTCAGCTGTCACATTCATTAGCCTGCACTCTTAATCTCAGTCTTCAACAGTCTCAGTACATAAGCAAAATTTTAGCTAGAGCATAAAAGACATGGTCTGAGAACAAGGGAACTAGGAAAAGAACATGATAGGCTGACAGGTGGAAGGAGAAACCATATGAACCAAGAATCACTAGGTTTCATTCATTGACATGAAGCCAGCTGCAAATTATTTCGGGTGATGTGTGTGCTGTGATGGAGACAGAGATAGTCACACTAAGGATGTAGGGCTGGTGGTCAACTTGAGGTAGGCATTTTGGGGAGATGGGATTATGCCCACTTTGGGCTCTTCCTCATATTACTATACTTAGCAACATTAGGATTTGGAATTGTACTTGATTTTTCCTTGTTATGTGTTTTTTTCATTTTCATGCTACTCAGTTCAAACACGCCTCTAAACCAATTTTCTTCCATCAAAATATCCATCCCTTCTTACAGTATTTTGCTCTTTACACAGAGAAGGATTCCTGGGGCTAGAGTGATCCCCAAGGGCTTTGAGGATCTTGTTTCACTGGGTCAGAGATAAAAGACATCAGAGACAAAGGCCCTGAGCTGCCACTTCGGGACAGTGAGAAAAGGAGAGTCCCCAGCTCCCAACCCTGGGCAGGGACACAGGATTTAATGACTGGAAAGAGAGTCCAAACTCAGTAACAGTGGAGACCAATTTATTGTATTTGATATTATACACTTGACAATATCTGACCCTTCCCACCTTCTCTGAAGCTAGGTTTTCTCACTTATAAAGAGTGACTTCCCAACTGATTGAGCATCACAATTGCCCAAGGATCTCTCTTTAACAAATAATCTCAGAATGCCTAAAGGCACACATGATCTGGGCCTTATAACTTGACCTTTTCTTTTTATCAAATCCACAGGAAAACTGAACAAATCAGTGCTGCTTTACCATGCAGGTGCACCTCTGTAGTGTTTGGGGGAACACTGTGCCAGAATGTTCTGTCTCAGTATTCTGCAGGCTCAGATCCTAGATTCCTGGTCACACTTCTGATGAGGGGATCAGCGAGCAGAGAGGTTGCAAAGTCCCTTCACAAGTGAATTCCTTCCTAGTCATAATCTGATGATCTCTCTCTCCTCTCTTGGGACACAAAGCCCTGTTGTGTGCTCCCTCGAAAATGCACCCAAGAAGGACACTTTTTAGGGATTTCTCAGTAGTGTAGACTCGTGTCAGATGTGTTCACTGGGTTTCTCTCCATGAAGTACATTGCTCTTCCTGCAAGTATCTTTCTCTATGCATTCCTTCTGGGGCATCTTCTTGAACTTCCAGACCTCTCCTGTGCAGTGGCTGTTGTCTTTCCACTTTGTATCAGAATTAAGAGTGGCCTGGGCCATCCTTAAGCCTGGGTTGAAATAAGAAAAAGCAAGTTTAAATTTAAGACAGAAAGGAGGCCTTCGTGTGTTTTTAGATTTAGAGATAAGATTTTTCTTTCATCCAACAGATACAGCAAAAGGGATCAGGAGATGATCTCACAAATTCTTCTAAAGTTGAAATCACCTGTGCAATTTCTGCCTCCCATTGCACCATTCTCACTGCAGGCTAGATGAATCAGAGTGTCACATTCTTTCAAAGATGCCTACGTGACTCCACAGACAGCCCTCCCTGGGAAGCCTTGGCTTGATGAGAAGCTTGGTTGAGAGGCTTGGTGTCCTCATCTCAGGTCGCTGGCCCACAGTGACTCCATGGCAGCTTCTTTGTCTCTCCAGCCTTACTTTCTTCATTTGTGAAAGGATGCACGAGTTGCTGTTCTGTATTTATTTATAAGTGTATAAGTCATGCATCCAGAGTAAATGATTTACAGATACAAAGAAAATCCCAAGAGATTCCCCAAATGACTAGAAATGACCCCTGAGCTCCAGAGAAAAGAAATAGTGTTGAAAGCATTGTAATATTTCCAGTGCCCCAGACTTTCATTATGCAGTGCACAATGAATTGCAGTAATATAGGAAGGTTCATAATGAGGTAGCATTGATATCTAAGGGGCATCCAGAAATGAGTATGTCATAGCTGATTACAGAAAAGAGTACATACACATTTTTTCCTTTCTTGCCCCTCTATATGAAATTACTTATCTGCCAGTTTCGGTCAGGAGCTCTGCCACTGAGGTGCACCTCGACCTCAGTTACCTGCCTTGCAACAAAAAAGACTGCTTTCATGCAGAAAATCCTTGGAGCTCTCACACTGAGCATTTATACACAAGATGTCACCTCACATTCAACACCGTTATGAAAGGCCTCTGGCCAAGAACATATATATTATCAGTCAGAGGCTATGGTTTCAGATGATGCATCAGTAGTTTATCTATCAGATCAGATCTCCATCCCATTTCTTGTTCTACCCTTTCCTCAATCCAAATATATGTTTATCATTGACCTGAGAGGAGAAAGAAGGGAAGAGGTATTCACCAAGTATTCACCCTAACATGAGTAGATTCCTAATCACATGAAGGATGCTTAATTAATTGTATCCATAATGAAATCGCCTCTCCAGAATTCCAGGCATCACTACCACAGTTAAAGTTGAGTTTAATGGAGTCATAAAAATATCAAAACAGGAGTCTGCTGTACCCCTCCCCAGGCCATGGCGGAGGGTTTGGACATTGTAATTGGTGTCCGGCATTACAGAGCATCCAGTAGGGGTTAAGAGAGACCCAGCTAACAGCCCAGGTCTCTCTTCAGTAACCACCTTTTTCAAACTATTTGAACTTCCTAAAGCTCTTCTTGAATAGTCATTCTAGTTCCTGAGGCATAAAGGAAGCTTTCATTCTTGTACAACAAGAACAGAGTTCTTTATTGTATGTATTATTGTCTAATTGTTCTGGCTAACATTTCCCTAAGTATATTGAGTAAGAGTGGTGAGAGTGGACATCCTTGTCTTATTCCTGATTTTAGAGTGAAAACTTTCAGTTTTTGTTCATTTAGTAAAATGTTGGCTGTTAGTTTGTCTTAGATGGCTTTTATCAGACTGAGGTAAAGAACATCTATTCCAAATTTCTCTAGGGTGTTTTTCATGAACGTGTGATGGGCTTTATCAAAAGCCTTTTCTGTATCTATTGAGATGATCATGTAATTTTTGTCTTTGGCTCTGTTGATGTGATGTATACATTTATTAATGTGCATATGTTGAAACATCCCTGCATTCCTGGGATAAATTCCCCTTGGTCATAGTGTATAATCTTCTTGATGATTTGCTGCATTGTGTTTGGTAGTATTTTATTGAAAATTTTTGCAACAGTGTTCATTAGGGAGATTGGCCTATAGTTCTCCTTTTTGGCTGGGTCTTTCTCTGGTTTTGGTATCAGAGTGATATTTGTCTCCAGGAATGAGTTAGGGAGAATTGCTTCTCTGTCAATTTCATTAAAGAATTTGAGGCATATTGGCATTAAATATCCAAATTTCTTGTAGAATTCAACCATGAATCCATCAGGACCTAGGTATTTCTTTGTTGGTAAGTTTTTAAGTATGTTTTGAATATCAGTAACTGACATTGGGGTACTAAAAATTTTTATGTCTTCTTGATTCGACTTTGGTAACTCATATGTTTCTAGGAATCTGTCCATTTCCTTTGCGTTTTTCAGCCTATGCAAGTAAAGATTTCAATGTAAGTGTTGGTGAGCTTCTGAGTTTCTACAGGATTTGTAGTAATTTCGCCCTTTTCATTCCTCATTGCATGAATTTGCGTTTTTTTCTCTCCTTTTTTTGATAAGTTTGGCTAAGGGTTTATCAATTTTGTTTATATTTCAAAGAACAATCTCTTCAATTCATTAATTCTTTGTTTTGTTTTCCTAGTCTCAGTTGTGTTAATTTCTGCTCTGATCTTTATGACTTCCTCTCTTCTATGAGCTTTCATCTTGACTTGCTTGAGGAGCAGCAGTAAGTTGTTTATTTGTGCTTGTTCTGTTTTCCGGCATGACAATTCTTTGGTATTTCCCTCTTAGGACTTCTTTCATTGTGTCCCACAGGTTCCAGTGTGTTATATTTTTATTTTCATTTAGATATTCATCTTAATTGTAGATATTGCTTAATTTCTTCTTTAATTTCATCCATCACCAATTGGTTGTTCAGGAGGCTATTATTTAATTTCCTTGTGTTTATGTAGGTTTTGCAGTTTCTCTTGCCATTAATTTCCAGTTTTAGTGCACTATGGTTAGATAATATGCATGGGATAAGTTCAACCCCTTCGCATTTACTTAAGCATGTTCTATGGGCTAGTATTTGGTCTATTTTAAAGAATGTCCCATGTCCAGTTGAGAAGACTATGTATTGTAATGTTGGGTGGAACGCTCTGTAAACATCTAGTATTTCCATTTGTTCACAAGTTTGATTCAGTTCTGTTATTGCTTTGCGCATTTTTTGTCTAGTTGATCTATCTCTTGGCGACAAAAGGTCACCCATTACAATTTTGTTGTTGCATATTTGACTTTTCATATCTATTATTATTTGTTTTATATAGTTGGGTGCTCCTGTATTTGGTGCATATGTATTTATGATTGTTATTGCTTCTTTTTGAATTTTTCCCCTAGCAAGTATGTAGTGATCTTCTTTATCTCTTTTGATAATTCTTTGTTTGAAGTTCAAATTGTCTATAAACAGAATGGCTACCTGTGTTTTTTTTCCAGGTTCCTGTCACATGGAATATTATTTGCCACCCTTTGACTTTTAGTCTATGAGTTTCTTTTTGAGTTAGATGTTTTTCTTGTATACAACATTGTTGGATCCTGTTTCTTAATCCATTCCACCAATCTATTTCTTTTTACTGATGAATTGAGGCCATTCACATTGATGGTTATAGCTGACTTGTAGTGGCTTAACTTTGTCATGTTATTTTACTATTGTTAGTTCCTTGCTTTTCTCCCTTGTTTAATTGCTTTCTATGCCTGCTGTTGTTCTGGGAATTTTGGTGATTTTTTTTCTCTGTCTCGTATGTCTTTCAGCACTCTTTCTAAAGTTGGTTTAGCGGACTTGAATTTCTACAGTTGTTCTTTGTCATGGAAATATCTTATTTGTCTATTAATTTTAAAAGCAGTTTTTATGGGATTCATACATCTGTGTTGAAAGTTGTTTTTTCTCAGGGTTCAAAGCACTTCCTTATAAACTTGTCTTGACTTGAGGGTTTGGGTTGAGAAATCATCCATGGATTCTAATGGGTTTTCCTTAATAGGTAAGCTGTTTCTTTTCTCTAACAGCTTTTAGTATTGTGTTTTTATGCTGAATTTATGGGATCTTATTATATGTCTGGGTGTAGATTTATTTTGATTATGGTTGTTTGGAGTTCTATATGCCTCACTCAACTGTATATCCAATTCTTTTCCCATGCTTGGGAAATTTTCTGCTATTACTCTAGAAAGTATTTTTTTTAGCGTCATTTGTGTTGAGTCCTTTATTTTCATGGACAACTATCAGTCTTATGTTGCTTTTCTTTACATAGTTCTGGAGCTGTTGAATTGTTATTTCATGGTCCCTTGTTATTTTTAAGAGTTATTTCATTTTGTGATTGCTAGCTGCGATCCTGTTTTCAAGGTCTGAAAGTCTATCTTTAGTTTTGTTCAAGCAGTTTTGTCAACTTTCAATGGAATTTTAATTCCCTGGATATCTCTTTGAATTTGTTTCATGCATTGTATTTCTCTCCTATGTTGTGACTTCAAGGTTTCCATCATTTGCTCCTGTAGTTTTATGTCTTCTCTACCTATGCTGAGCAACTCCTTTAACAAGGTTGTCATTTCTTCCTTTGCCTGAGAGGTTATTTCTAATCTGATTTCTTCTGCTTTTAAAATTAATGGACAAATAAGATATTTCCATGATGAAGCCTCATAGATTTGTTTCTTTATTTCACTTGCTATCTTTTCAGAAATTTCAGGCATGTAGCTTCTAATGTTCTCCATTTTGATGTATCCTGTACTTGTTCCTGATGGACTGGGAGTTTGAGATTGCATTTTGCTTTATCATTTCATCATTTTCACCTCTTGGGTTAATATTTTTGTCCTTTCAATCTTGCTAGTCTCATCTGTGCATCATGTGGGTCGTGGCTGATGTTCACCCAGTCAATTGGTTCAACAGTGTAGGGGTGGGGTGAGTCACCTGAATTCCTCCTGCAGGGCCAGTTGCATTAGTTTTATATTCTTCCTACGCTGACTAGACCAGGAGTATTGATGTGACCCAGCTGTTAGTTCTTATTGTTACTGTGGCTTCAGGCTGTTTCAGTCTGCCAGATCTACTGTCTATAGTGTGCACACTAACCTGCACACTACTGGGTCACTAGGGATTTCACAGGCCCAGTCAGATTTCTCCAGGTGGGGACAGGCCTGCCAGTGCTCTCACCAGCCCACCTGGGGTTCTCTGTATATTTTTACTGGCCCACCGAGGTCCTCTGGGTAGGGAGAGGAGCTGCTGAGGCTCCCACCACTACCAAGTTACTGCAGGTGGTGGAAGTGGTTGCTGATGATCTGTGCACTGCTGAGGTCTTTCAGAAGTGGGCAAGGGGTGGCTGAGGGCACCCTTGGCTGTTGAGGTCTATTGGGCATCAAAATTATATATTTTTTGCATCTTTTTCATTTTTATGATATTTTAGGTTAAAATCAGAGTTCCTTGCACCCTGGCCTTGAACTAGAATTCCTCTTGTTTCAGCCTTTTCCTGTTTATACCTGTAAAAAAAACCATTTCTGAATTTCTAAAGATCTTAAATGACATTTTGTAATATGTGCAAAAAGTGTATTCATTACAGAACTATTTGAATGCACACAAAATCCTCAAACCTATTTGTAGTGCCAGTATCTAAAATAAACAATCATTATTATTTTACAATAACTTTTCTTTTTTACATTCTTTTGTGTAATGAATTTCAAACTCCATGTTTCTCATTTTATTGAATGATTTGTCAATATAATTTTCCAACATCATCATACTTTTCCCCCTGAAACTTTTGGAATGATTTTTAGTGTTGTATAAACAATCTTTTATCATAATTAAAGCAGAATCTGAGACTCCACAGCACAATTGCTTCCAGTCAAGGATGATGATCCCAGAGGTGTCTCCTATGCCAGGTCTACTGGGTCAGTGCCCGCTGACCTGGTCCCTGTAGCAGACTCTAACCTCCTGTTTAATGCATGAACAAGAGCTGCAAAAGCCAGTGTCCCTGGCATCAACCAGTGACAGCTGAAAAGTTACCTGCTCCATTTTTCAAATTAACAAATTAACTAATTTGTTAAAGTAGTGGTCCAGCATCACCCCCTAGAAGAATGTACTGTTGTAAGGGGGTACTGCAGCAAACTGTCCAACCCAAACCACTTGTGTAGGAGGCAGGGAGGAAAATGAGAGTCCAGTGCTTCTTGCCTGCCTCATGTTTACCAATTACTGTTCCATGCTTCTGGCTCGGCCATTCTGACACATGTCTAATAGGACTGCATGGATCTCAACCGTATCCATATGCAGTAATCAACTTTTCTTCATCGTATGATATTACAGAGATAAATTGATTACGTGGGAAAAGATGTACTTTGTCTCAAAGCATTGGGGATTTCAGTTTATGACCTATTGGCCTTGTTTCTTTGAACCTGTTATACAGCTGTACATGGTGGAGTAAATGCTCACCCCATGGCCAGGAAGTGAAAGAAAGAGATTATTAATGCAAAAGAATCCTCTTAAAACACAGGCCTCCAATACCTTCCACCAGGCCTCATATCCTAAAGATTGTACCACCTCCCATAAAGACATGCTAGGGACAAAAACTTTGATACCTGGTCCTTTGGGAACGTTTAATATCCAATCCATATTGGTGTACGATATATCACAGGTACCTTCCTATAGCCACCAGCACTTCTTCACTGACCTACGGTGAATCTGAGTTTCCCTGAAGGTCAACATCCAGATAGGTCCAGGTCAGGCATTGACTGGAAGTGGACTTTTAGCTGGCCTGTCTAATTCCATCAAAGGGGATCTTGACAATGGGCTCAGTCTCTCCCAAGGAACAGCACAACTTTTTCTGTTTTGCCCCATTTTGTGTATTTTTAATTGCAATGCTACAGACCAAAGAGGGAAGAGGGAAGCTCATAGTACATTTTATTAGTAGGTCAGGGAGTCTGGAATTGTTATTACTGTCTTTGCTAGACTATTTACTTCCTAATATCTCTCTTTTTTGTTCTTTATTTATGCTTTGGGTTTCTTATGTAAGAAAAACAATGTAAGATTTAATGTGCAGTTTGATTTACTGCACTCAAGATTGTGGTCTCGAGGTACAATCATTTTCATCCATTCTTCTGTTGAGAATCATGTGGGCTGTTTCCAAGATTTGGCTGTTACGAGTTGTGCTGCTAAACATGGCTGTTCATGTATCAGTGCACTGTAATGCTTTTAACACTTTTAGGAAGATATCTAGGAGAAGAACAGGATCAAATGGAATTTCCAGTTTTTATTTTTTGAAGACTCCTCATATGGAGGAGGACGCAACCATGCTAGCTTGTGGATGACATTTATGAACCAAACCATATCATAGCAATACTGGGCCCAAATTCATATGCCCATGGCAAGATATGAAGTACATTCTGTCCATGTCCTTCAATCCTCAAAGACTGAAAAGCTCCAGGATTGTTTGGAGGACAAAGCTGAAGGTGTCTTCTGAAGCTGAAACCTCTCATTGAGCTTGAAGTACACACAATACAAAGAAAAAGTTTGAAAACAAGACACAATAGCACAGTGTTTGCATTTCCATTCCAAAAGGAGGAAATAAGATTATGGAAAAGAAAAGTGTGTGCGCACACACACACACACACACACACACACACCTACACACACAACCAAAGCCAAAAACCAAACCAAACCAAAGCAAACAAACAAAAACAACAACCCCCCAAACAAAACCAAAAACAACCTCTAAAAATCCAAGCTGAGTAAATGTTAATTCCTAAATCTGCATGGATGTCATTTTGGGCACATGTTGTGATATGAGCCTCAGAGATTCGGGCAGCCTTGCTTTGTGGCCTGGCTGGTTACCGCACACATGGCTCCCTTTTGGGCTGGCTCTGCTCACTTCCTGCAGCTTTAATTGGCTCAAGTCCATTTTCCCAGCAATGGTTCTCTCAGGACCTCTTTGCAATCATCTTGGAGCGATGAGTTGGGCTTCTCTTTAATGGTGCAAATGTCTCGATCAACCATACCTTCTTCGATTACAACTTTAAAACTCCCCCATTTCTGGCAAAACTACAAGGCTTTCAAATCTTTCCACTCTGCTTTTAAAACTGAACAGTAATTCATGTGACACAGTTTGAATGTGGTATTATGTTAAAATTTCTTCTACCAAGTTAATTATTCAATCACCGGTCAGCTAAGGCTTTAACAAAGTATTTAGGCTTGGAAAAAAATTTAGACAACTTCTTTTGCAGAATATAAAGGAATGATCTGTAGTTCAATTCCCAACAGAGCCCTCATTTCCATCTGAATCTTCATGAGCACAGACTCATATGTGATGCTGCCAAGTCTTGTCTTTTCCCAAAACCTGAAGGAACAATCTCTGTTCTGTCCATATGTGTTGGTTATTTTTCTCATTGCTGAGACAAAATACCTGTTAGCCAAAGTTAAAGGGGAAAAGGTTTATTTGGCTCACAGTTTGTAGAAGTTTAAATCCATAATCTTCTGGCTCCAAGGCGTGGTGGATTGATAGAGTGGCCCCCAATATGCACAACAGTTCATGGCACCATAAGAGATCAAAAGCAAGCAAGAAAGGGGAAAATAGCCCTTTCTGTCCTTCACATCATATCCAGTACCCTGGGATTGGGGCAGTGCCAATCCTACCAATGGACTGATTGCACTTTTAACCCCAGCACGCTTAATCCCTGCATTGCACCATGAATCAGTGTCATTCTAGATTCAGCCACCTGCTTAACAGCACCATCTAACATTGCATGAGGTTTTGTGGGTACTTCATACACAAACCACGATACCATCTGAATCATCTTTTCTGTGAATCATGCTTTTACCCATACTCCTTAACCGCAGGTCTGATTCATCAACATCCTGGGAAAGAATCTGAAATGTCTGCATTGGCAGAAGTTGCTTTTTTATAGGCCAAAAAGGCTATGAATGGCTGCTCCTGAAATAATGATTAACTACTCCACAGTTTCCAAGGCTGCTTCACTATGGATTTCCCTGATCTTCCTTTATCATGTATCTCGGAGTTCTTGTTAGCACTCTGAAAACAGAACTGGGGATACTTGGATTTGCTGCTCTTTCCCAGTAAAATTACACTGAAAGAACTGTGTTTGAAGTACATTATTAGTTTTCCCATTTGACTTTTGGGGCAATTGTGTAAAACTGGGATGTTTACACTTCTCAAGTTTGGGCTTCAATGACTCTAAGTCTACAATAACACAATCTTTAAGCCTTTATTTCTCTCTGACTGTGGTCTTATGAGAGAATTGATTATTAACTCTGCTTATTAAAACTCTGCTTATTAGAGTTCAATAAATTCTAGCTTGCTTCTCCAAACATGTCCAGTGTCAGCCTGTGAACTCATTCTAAATTCATCCACATTAGATGCAACACCAGAACCTACTTAGTACCAAATTATGTGTTAGTCACCTTTGTCACATTGTGACAAAATTCCTGAGACAAATGAGTTAAAAAGAGGAGTGTGTTTTGAGAGGTTTCAGTTCATGGTGTGCCGAATTCATTGCATTTGGACCTATGGAGAGCCAGAAATTCCTGGCATGAGCACATGGTAAATAATAGCCAATAACTTTATTGTGCACATGGTAAATAATAGTTAATAACTTTATTGTGCACATGGTAAATAATAGTTAATAACTTTATTGTGAACATGGTAAATAATAGTTAATAACTTTATTGTGGACATGGTAAATAATGGTTAATAACTTTATTGTGGACATGGTAAATAATGGTTAATAACTTTATTGTGCTTGAGGAGAGATAAGGATTAGGAGAAAGATAAGAAGAGGAAAACAGAAGGAGAGAGGGAATGAGGGGGACAGAGAGATCTTTAATAACAAGTGTTCTCCTTGGAAATACAATCTATGGAACCATGAATGAATTAATCACATCTTGAGTTCATAGCCCTTATTATAAATCTGTCTGGAAGTCCCACCTCAGAAATTTGCTGCATAGAAAACCAATACTTCAGCACATGATTTTTCAGGGTACACTTAAAGCACAAACCATAATACTAATTAATAAGCAACACAGAGGAGATACTTTGAGATGATACATTATCTTTTGACAGAAAATTGAAAATTATTTTTAGTATACTCTATCTTTAGAACTCACCTTTGAGCTATTATTTATATATAAGAAGGTCAACCATCTTCAGTGTCCACTTGTATAAATTTTGACAAATCTAAAGAGTAGTGTAATTGCCACCTGGCTGGGGGATCTGAGCAATACCCAAACTGAAGTAAAGAACTTAACTGGCCCTTTTATAGAACATGTTTTCAGGCTCACTGATACCCCATGTAAAAAAATGCATTTCCATAAAGCATCAGTAGGAGCCTCAGGAAGGCTTTATCAGACAGAGCTTGAGATTACACTCAAGAGTGAGGTGGGGGTTCTCAGAGAAATGGGATGCAGAGATTTTAGGATGCAAAGACTGGAGTGCAGAATCTTAGAGAAATGAGTCACATTACAGTTTCTCATTGGGAATATTTTTGGGATTTTGGTGGCAGAAGTCAGAGAAACTTGATAATCAATACTTTTGGAGGGGGAACAACCATAGTAAAATAATCAATATGTGTTTTGGGCGGTGCTCTAGTTTAACAGGTTAGAAGGCTGTCTATGGTGGAAACGTGTGGTTTTGGGCAGGGGAGCATGGTCAACCTGGAGTACTATAATCTGTGTGTTTTTAGTGGTAGCCTAAATTACTGAAGAAAGTGGTCCATGCACAGGTGAAGGAGAATCACTTGCAAATACAGGAGAATCAGAAAATCTATGTACAGGTGAAAGGGAATTGACAAACATCGTTCTTCAAGGAGAAATGATAAGTAATGAACTAGGCTTTTACCCTAAAGCTATTAACTTCATCTTAAAAATCATCATCTTATGTAGCTTTTCACTGGCCAGAACAAAAGGTGTTGAGTATTTTTTTCATACATTTTTTGACCATTTTTATTTCTTCCTCTGTGAAATGCCTGTTCAATTCTCTTGCCCATTTTGTTTTTGGTACCTGGGATCAAACTCATGACCTCATGCTTGCCAGGCATGTGCTTGTGCTGCAGAGTTAAACCCCAAGCTTCTTACCCATTTCTTGACTGAGTCTTTATTTTTAGGTAGATCCTTTCTTTTCCTGGTTAGATTTTAGTTCTTTATATATTCTAGATATTAGTTCTCTGTCCAGTGAGTGGCTGGTAAAATATTTCCCCATTCTGTAGGTTGTCTCTTCCCTCTATTAAGTGATTCTTTTTCTGGAAAGCAGTTTTTAGCTGGACATAATCCCATTTTCTACAATTACTATTATTTCTTGTGCAACTGAATTTCTGTTTAGAAAACCCTTTCCTTACACCTATTTCTTCAAGTACTGCACTAACTTTATCTTCCAGTAGGCTCAATGATGTGTTTTAATTTTTAGATCTTTGATCCAACTTGTTTTCACTATATGGTAAGAGGTGAGGATCCAGGTTCAATCATCTGGAAACAAATATTCAAGTTTTCCCATGTAACCATTTCTCCAAGTACTTGTTGAATGGGATCCTTTTTCTAACATACGCATTTGGCCTTTTTTTCAAGATCAAATAGCTGAATGTTTTTCAGGATATTTCTGTATCCAATATTCTGTTCCACTGATTCACGTATGTGGTTTTGTTCCAGTACCATTCTGTTTTTTTTTTCTTTTTTTGTGTGCTGGGGATTGAACTCATGACCTCACGCTTGCCAGGTTGCCAGAAAGATGTTTATGTCTCCGAGCTAAATTCCCAGTTTAACATTATTACTTTACAGTATAGCTGGAGGTCGGGTACTGAAGGGTCTCCTGCTTTGCACTTATTGCTCAAAATTGCTTTTGTTATTCTGGATCTTTTCTGGTTCCATAGGAATTTTAGAATTGCTTTCTGTAGCTCTGCAAAGTACGCTGTTGGTATTTTGTTTGGGATGGCGCTGATTATTTCCTCTAGTATGTTATTTATCAAGGGAGTGAGTGATAACATCAGAATGTCTGAGAAGAGCAAGGCGAGATTAGATCTTGTAATGGGACATGCTGTGTGTCTCATAAAAGATCATATCTGGGCCTCAAAAGTGGATTTCTGGATGGTGCGTCACATGGTGCTTGAAATAAACAAATGGTGTAAATTTCCAGCTGTAAAAAGAAATCAATGACCATAGCATTTATCTCAAACTCAGTATGTACATTGTACAACAAATATGCTGAGGCTAACCACTTCCTCATCCGAAAATATTTTCTTTATCATTACGTTCATTTCTTTCAAAGCTTATGGACAATTTCTCTGGTGCGATCCAGACTTCTGGGCTCAATGTAGGAGATCATGGTGCTTTCATACTTTGTGAGCTCAGAGGCATCACTTTAAAAAGTGTGAGAGTATTTATGAGATTACTCACTCTCAAGCAAACACCTAATGTGATGAATTTTAAGGTAGAAAAGCTCTTAGTCCAAGGTTGACTGACTCTTGCATTTGGGCCGCAGTTAAAGAGAATAGCATGGCAGAGAGCACATGGTCCAGGAAAGCTGCTCATGTCTTCACTGCCAGGAGGATGAGAGGGTTTAGTTTTCTAAAATTCCTGTGCCCTGATGCACAATAAGTTAGTTACCCCCTAACATGATTAATCTATTTATATGGTCAAAATGCTGATTTTCCATGATATTTTCCACAATCCCCAGGCTAAATACCATGGAATAGGGGTCAAATCTTCTCCATATTAGCTCTTAGATGATATGTAAGAACCGAACCTGGCATCCAACCCTAAGATCCAGGTTCCCTTGTCTGTTTCTCAGTAGGAAGAGCATTTGGTTCATGACCAATAATCTCCAAAGTGTGAAGAGATCCAGCATTTCACAGTAGGCAGTTTCCAAGGTCTTTTCATAAACTGGAGGAAAACATTTAATCTCAGTTCCTGTGTTATCAAAAAAATTTTTAATATGTTATATGAGTTCAAGATAAGAAGAGACGGGGTCAACATTACCAACACAAAAAATAGCAATTTGGGCATGGAATGAAATGGGACCAAAGCAGCATGGAAAATCATCAAGGCAGACACTAAATCCAGCAGCTCCATGTCTGACATGCAGGGCGCAGAGTAATGGGATGTGAGCTCCTATTGGTTTGCTCACCCCTTACTCTGAGGCTCAGCTGGTTAAAACCCACATGGCCTCTCCTTGGGCTCACTCTGCTCACTGCCCTTCCCTTTATTTGGCAGAAGAACCAAGTTTCTGGCATCTATGCCATCAGGACTGTGCTAATTCCTTGTGCAAAGCACCTGAGTTCTTTTTAATGATGCCAATAACCATTCAACAATCACACCTTCTCCAGCTACCGCTATAAACCTAAACCATTTCTGTCAAAAGTGCAGATTCATTACATCTTTCCCTCTGCTTTTTTTTTAAAAAAAACTTTCTCAGTAGTATGGATATGGAAAACGGAAAGCAATATTTGTGGAACTGCCAGAACATGGTTCTGTCCTGAAATTTCATCTCCAGAATTAATTATTCCATCACTTTTAAACTTAACCTTGCATACAATCTTGGGGGCATGAGGAAAACGACCCAGAACGTAGCAAGGCATGACCTCAGGTACCATTGCCCATGGCATCCTCATCTCCATCTGAATCCTCATGAGCACAGTTTTACAGGATATAAAGTTTGACTGGCTGAATTCTGACTCCTCCCTTGGGCCTGAAAATGTCCCCAGAATAATTCAAAGCAGGATAAAACCTTGACATCTCTGCCTCCATTTCATATCTCTGTGTTACATGGTAGAAAAATCTTGCTAAGATTACAATGGCTGGGGAGGAGAGAGAGAGAGAGAGAGAGAGAGAGAGAGAGAGAGAGAGAAATATTAACTTTGGAAACCCAAAAAGCCATGAAACTATGAATAGATCAGTCCAGTCCCAAGATCACAGCCCTCATGATCCAATGAGCTCTCAAAAGCCAACTATGAACATCACTGCATTGAGGACCAAGCCTTTAGCACATGAGGTTTTGGGGGATACGTAAGACCCAAACCATAATACTAATTGATAAGTAAATTGGAGAAAATACTTTGATTTGACATAGTATTTTATAACTCATTAGACTTCAATTTTTTTTTTGATTTAGCATTCTGCATCTTTGAAGAATTATCATGGTGGTTTTATGTACACAGAAGAAAGTTCACCATATTAAATGTTCAGTTGGATGAATTTTGACAATCTTGAAGAGTATTACAGCCCTCCCCACAAAAAAACACATGGAAGATTTTTATCATCTGAATATGTCGACAGTGTCACATTTAAGCAGTATTTTACCTGAAAAGAAGGCACCTAAGCTTTAGGAGTTTTGATTCCTCTCCCTTTCTGAACCAGATTGATATTTAGGACAACTGCCTAGGTAGAAACTCGCCAGAAGGCAACACTGATGCAGTGGGAAAATGGTCATTTGTTAGTGGAGAAAATTTCCTGTTCTCTGACCCAGTGGAGGGGAGGTGAAGGGACAGCAGGTCAGAAAGACAGGTCCTATGAATATGCTTCCATTTGATCCAACTGCGCATCCTAACTGCAACTTCCTTACAGGATCTGAGACCTCTGCAGAGCCCCGGGGTACCATTATAGATGCACTCCCTGGGTGCTTAGGGAGAGAACTGGTGCTGTGCCTACTGCACACTGCTGCTGTGACCAGGCATGTTGGTGTGGAAGTAATCAAAGACCTCCTTCATGTCTGCAGACCTGGGCTGCATGGAAAATGCATACGGCTTCTTTTCCCCTGCACACAGACAGATGTTCATCTCAGGTCCTTACCCACACCCTCCCCTCTGACACCCAGCCCTGGTGGGGAAATAGACAAGGATATTCTAAGTCTCAAGACCACATCAAGGATTCACTCCCATGGCTCCCTTTCTAACTTTTCCTCCTGGCCTGTGGCAGCTTCTTCAGTCTGGGATGGTGTGAAGTATTCTGTGTCTGTGTGTAAGCCTATATGGGCTGATGCCCCAAAGCCCATTTCTCCTAAAGCTGCTGTCTGTGGTGTGTGTTGTGCACATCCAGTTGCCATGAGTAGCTGAACTGTGAGTCGTTTCTTCATTTCTGTAGAAATGATTTGGTGCTGACTCAGGGGCATGTGGAAGAAGAGGATGGTGGTGAGAGGGGACGGATTTCAGTATGAAATACTTGTGGATGCCTTCTCATTACCAAGCAGTAAATTGGGGGTGCGGGAAATAAACACAGAACACTCACCTACCTCAACTGTTGTCCTTGTTTGTCTACTATAATAACACTCTTTGAATATAGGCCAGATTAAATCCTTATTGATATTTTATTTAATCTAGTCCCTCCTCTTTTCATCCGTTGTACTGCTTAAATATGTGTGTACCTTTCTCCTTCCTCCCTTTGACTTTCAGTAAATCCAGGTCCATATTTAAATGTCCATATTTCCTTTCTAGCTTTTTTTAATACTTTGTGAATTAAGCTGAGACACAGAGATAACATCAGCATGTCTGGGCAGAATGATGGGAAGCTGCCCACATAGGACGTGCTGTGCAAGTCATAAAACAGTGTCTGGCTCTGCTCACTGACAACAGATTTCCCAGTGAGCAGCTCCATGCCCCTAGCATCTACCCCTTTAGGGAGGCTTTGCTATGGCTGATTTTTAATGGTAAGAATCTCTTCAGCAATAACCTCTTCTTTGACCACAACTTTTAATTTGTGCATTTTCTGGAAAATGCTGTTCGAACTTCTAACAGCTTTGTAAAATTCTCACAGCAAAACTGTCTAATAAATGACAGGCAATATCAGAGACACAGCTTGAGGGCTGTGTTCTCTTGAAATTCCCTCTAGCAGATTAATTATTCTCCATCACCTGTAGTCTTGGTCTTGTGAAAATTGGCACTTGAACAAAGTTTTGAATGAACAGTCTTTAAAGAATGAAAATGTCTAGTAGAAGAAATGAGCAGGAATCTGATCCAATGGGATCAGAATTGAAGGAGACAAATATAAAATGCTGTGTTGTGTGTGTAGACAGATTCTTTTCCAGAATAGAACAGGTACATCCTCCAGTCTAGTCCGGTGGTGTCCTCATTTCTGTCTGAATCCTCGTGAGCCCAGGAGTCACAGAGATGTGAAGGCTGCATTGGCTAAAAGCTGACTTCTCATTTGGGCCTGCAGATGTCCTCCTGGTAAATAGAAGCAGGATAAAAGCATTGGAATTCCTGCCTCCGTTTAAATCTCTCTCCTTTGATACATGTAGAACTATACCTTTGCGGGCTGTAATCCTTTTCCTTAACTCAAAGTTCTCATCTCCTGCACAGCTATATAGAAGCACACACACACACACACACACACACACACACACACACACACGCAGTTAAGTAGGAAATCTGAGTTTCTCGTATGTTCTCAAGTTTTGCTATCGTTCAACCTTCTAGCATCTAGACTCAGTTGCCAAGACCAGGTTCCTGATCAATTTGCTCATTCACTAAAGGATTCCTGGTCCACATGCTTCGGGAATTACTGGACACACTAATACTGATAGAGGTCAGCTTATCAAGGAAATTGTTCTTGAGATAATGTACTTAGATTTATGATCAGCATTTTCCCTTTGAATGAAATACTTTATACAACTGCTGGTATGATTCTTGTTATCTAAATTAGGAGGTTATACACAGGAAACTGGAGATTTTCTTGTACTAGTGCTCATGTTTCATAAACACAATATAAAAGAAATCCATTGTGAGCTTTTTGGTTATTATGGAGATTTTCAGTGAATACCAACTGAACTTATTGATAGAAAAAAAAAATAGAATGGGTTTCCATGAAATCTGCTGACTTTAATCTCCACATAAAATAAGTATCAAGAGGTTTCATTTCAAACTTATGTGTCCTGAGCAAATTAAAGTGCAAGTACTTACTATTTAACATATTAATTATATTTAATAGTAAAAAATTATAAACTATGATTTTTATAAAATGAGTTCTAATGCGGTTTGTGTTCTTTTTTTCCATTATATAGAGATTTCATATGCTTGAATGTTTGTACTGTTTTAGATTTTTTAATTTAAAAAGTTGAAAAACATCCAGGTTCCCAAAGTTTACTTGTAACTACCGGCTTGGAATGCAATATAAAATGATCAGGTTCTTGGGGAATCTCATAAAAATCTTAATTAAGCCATAGTATAGTTAACTGTCATTATCATACTAAGTTCATAGTTTTCTTTAGTGAACCAATCAGTGTAAGAGAAAAAAATGGAAATCTTTCCTTTTTCCTGAAGTGATTGGGAAGGTTAAGTTCTTGATGTGGGTTATTTCCCAGCTTCTCTATTACTGTCTAAGCTTTCTGGTGAAATGCTATGAAAACTGGTTTGGGATTTCTCTACTGGAAGCTCGGTGCTTCTAAATTTCCCATCTTCCCTTTGATCAGAAATTCTGCTTCTTGAGTGATATCAATTGGCTAGCTTTTTTAATTTAAAAAATTATGAATTAGTTATTAAGATCCCAGTTTTTTATTCTATGTGATAGTTCCTGTGTAATCATGGTTGTATTTATAAAGTCTTTGCCTACACCAATGTCTTCAAGACTTTTAAGTATTCTGTATTTCAACTGATTTCACGTTTCTGTTTGAATATTAGATCTTTGATTCATTTGGAATTTATTTTAATACCCGGTGAAAGATATGGGTCCAATTTTAACCTTCAGCATGTGCAGAGCTAGTTTTTCCAGCACAATTTGTTAAAGAGACTATTTTTGCTTGAATGAATGTGTTGGCACCCCTGTTAAAGATAAGGTGGCTTAATAATTTGTAATGGCTTAATCTTGGAAACAATCCAAGTGCCCATAAACTGAGGAATGGATAAAAAGATGTGATACTTTTAAACAATAAAGTTCTATTCAGCTATAAAGAAGTGTAAAGTAAAGGCATTTAAAGGTAAATGGATGCAAGTAGAGACCATACTCATAAGTGAAATAAATAAGTCCCCTCAGGACGGAAGCACCTTGCAAAGGTCCAAACTAAGCACATTATCACATTGGGAAAAAAAACTTTAAAAACATAAATTACAGGGGGGCAATATTCAATATATTGCTAGTAAAAAAAAATGTGCACAGAGGACTGTTATGTAGCATAGCCTTGAAAATCCAAGAGTTGATGTGGTGGGCGCTGACCAGGGGCTGATGTGCTGATTATGCTTCTCGCCTGTGCTCTGCTCTCTCCCTCAGGAGGACACAGGCAGTGCTGATCTGGTAAGAGCTGAAAGGCTGTTGGTCTTGCTGATGCAGGCGTGGTGGTGCTCTGTGCGGTGAGGCAAATGAAGGTGGGTGATTTGTTATGACTCAATTCAAATACTGGTGGAGCTATGAATGTTATCTTTAGACTTGCTGTCTTTAAAAAATTTTTAAACTATATAATAATCCTCCCCAAAGTCTCTACTTGTATTCATATTGTCACAAGTGACATATTTTCAGCCATTTACATGAACACACAGTATTCCACTATGTACACTTGCTACTTTCTTTTAATACATATACTCACTAGTTGATGGGTGGTTAAGTTGATTCCACATCTTGGATATTGTAAACAATGCTGCAGTACACATGAGTGTGCATGTACTTCTTTGACATCTTGGTACATGTCCTTTGCACATGTACCCAGGGGTGCTATTAGTGGATGACCCAGTAATTCTGTATTATGTGTTATAAAGAATTTCCATATTATTTACCATAAAACAGGGCATTATTGAGTAAAACAGAGGAAGGTTTTTTGATGCTCCAGGATACATAGAGTGGAGATTCAAAAAGAGTTTCGGGAAATTCAAGTAGTTTAAGTGAAATAAATAAATAAGGCTTGTCAAGAGCAATGTGGGCTGGTGGGTGGATCTGTGGGTATCTCCATGCTCTGCTGAATTTTATGGGTTATTTATTTCTGTCATTACAATCCCTAAGAGAGCATTGCCTTTGGGACCTCAGCCCTGGCTTGGTAGACAGGCTCACATGTTTTGCTACTTTTATGTTTTCAAGAAACTGAGCTTCAGAACTTGCAGTGGTGACTGGAATTCTCGGGCAGCTGTTTCACTGTGAGTGAAATCAAGCACACACACCTAGGAATCCACTCAGATTATGGTGAAGGCTCGGGAAAGGAGAGTTCTTTCCTTCTGTCCCCACACAGATCAATGGTGGACACCTATTATGATTGGAGACAGGTTCAACACATAATTGGGGTGGAGATCTGATAGATAAATTACTCATAAATCGTCTGAAACCATAGTCTTCTGTTAATAATCAACCCTCTGAAATACCCCGTGCTTTCTTAGCTTTCATAATGGTGTTGAATGCATGGGGACTGGTTCTGAATAAATATTTGATGTGACTGATCCTGAGAACAGCTTCCTAGAAGAAGTGTTTCTTATCCAGTGGTGAGTAAGTGCAGGGGGCTGCCGCTCAGTGGAGGAGCTGCTATCTAACATTACAGGTAAGTTATTTCCATGGAAAAGACAAGAAAGGAAAAAATACCTTAATCCCTTACTGTCATAGGCTGTGATGTGTTTTTCTTTTGGTTAAAACTTAAAGATTGGTGCAACTTTGTTCTGAATTTTGTGTGTATTACTTGCAATTCAGTTTGTACTAAATACTGAGTGTCTGGAAAAATCATGATGCCTTTAGCACTACTTCTGTTTTCTAGAATTAGTTTTTTAAAAATTAATTCTGGTATATCTTGGGATTTTTTAAAATGTCATCTCTCTTTAAGCTAGGAGCTCCCACATAGGATTGTCTGCAGAGTCACCTACACATCTTTGTAGGACACTGACTCTGATTTCACTTTCACTCACATGCAGGGACAATAGTGCAATGAGAGTTACAAAGCTGCAGGGGTGATTTTAATGTCAGAAGAGTTTGGGAACTGATGCCTTGGGCCCTTTCCCTGTAGCATGATGGAAGGGTCTTATTTCTAAATCTATAAAACTCATGAAGGTCTTCTTTCTGTCTTAAATTTAAACTTGAGTTTTCTTATCTTAAGATAATCATGAGGATGCCCTGGAATGTTTCCAGATCTGAAAATAAATGAGAAGGAAGCAGCCACTGTACAGGAGAGCCATGGATTTGCAGACAGTCTTCAGGAAAGGAATGCTGAGAGAAACACATGAAGGAATAGCAATGTACCTAGTAGGTACAGAGCTCCAAGAGAAAATGGCCATGTGTCTTCACCTCCAGGCTGGACATGAGGCCACACTATCTAGAATGCCCTGGCAAATGCCCTTCATGGTTATACTGTCTGGGGCAACACCCATTAGAGCTCGGATCTGTTGAATGCGGGAAGATAAGAAGTGATTCAGGTGGACACCAGCAAGGAATCTGGACAGACTTTAGGGCCTTTATACTCATGGGTGTCCCTCAAATCCACAGCACCAACAGACATGTGACCAATTACCTGAGATCTGAGCCTCCAGAACTCTGTGTCAGAACCTTCCAGCACTATTTACCCAGCACCACATGAATGTACCTGCGTGTAAAAGCAGCACTATTTTTTTTCATTTTGTTGGTTTTCTATGGATCTGTCCAGGAGGCAAGGTCAAGGTACCAAGGCCCTGGCCATATCTGTCTTCAGGAAAGCTGACATTGTGTGCTAAATTGAGCCTGCTGGGGAATTATAATGCCCACCTAAGTGGGAGTAATCTCCTCTTACAAGAGAAAACACTGAGCCTTAGAGACAGAAAGCGTGTGTGCGTGTGCGCGCGCGAGCAAGCACACACACACACACACACAGATGGACAGAGACACATAGACAGAGATAGAGACAGAGAAAGAAAGAAAAAGAAACAAAGAGAGACAGAGAGAGAGAGAGAGAGACAAAGACAGAGACAGAGACAGAGAGAATTCAGATGTCATCAAGTAGGAGTGTCAGACATAGTAACTTGGCCTTCCTTGTCCCTGAATTTAGACTCTGTCCCCAGTCACTGAATCTCGTACCCTTGGCCCAGAGCCAGAGAGGCTGGGGGCTCTTCTTGGTTCACATACTTGGTTGGCAGCCCTGTCTCTGCCACTCTGATGCCTCAGTTCTGAGACTTAGTGAAACTACGTATGCGGACATTCAGGATCAGCATGGGCCCTGGGAAGCACCTGCTCCAGGGGCAGAGAAAACCTCTCTCAACATCTTGGTTTCAAGAGGAAGAAAACTGAATGTTTCCTGTATGCTTTGAAGTAGCTCATGGAAATGAAAAATGCAACACAGAGAGGAAGTAGAATTTGAAGTCCTACTGTTCATAAATTTACTGAGGTTTTTTATTAAAGAATTCATGTAATCCTATAGAGCTTTTAACATAATAGATTTCATTGAGAAAATGTTGAAATTAAGAAAAGAGCACAAATTTGTCATAATTATGCCTCCCCAAAATGCCTACTTCAAACTGTGAGCATCTCTGTCTCTTTCAGAGCACTCACGCCATCTGAGCCAATGTGCAGTTGGCTTTATATTAGTGAGAGAGACCCAGTGGCTTCTCCTTCCCCATTTGTCAACCTGTTGGATTGTTTCTTTAGTCCTTGTGTTCTTAGGCTTGTGCGTTATGCTCTAGTGGAAAATTTGTCTACATTTTCTTCATGTACTGTGATTTTAAGGGAGACTGAGATTAAGGGAGATGAGCTAAACTCATCTGGGTAGGAAATTTCAAGTCAGCCTAATGTTGAGGCTGTGGCATAGGTACTTCTGTGTATTTCACTCTCCTCTACATTAAGAATCAAGGCCAAAGAGCACAGCTGAATGATTTTAAAACTTCAGTTGGCAGAAAGGAAACTTCAGTAAAGTTGAAGCCTTCATATTTGGAGGAGACGAGCATGGCTGTTTGAAAGATGAATACAAACAGAAACCAAGCACTTTGCATCAGAGACAATAAAAAGGATATGTTGAAGGTATGGGAGGAATCCAAACGATGCCATCCTTTGCAGATACAAGGGTGGAAAATTCAAAGAATTTTCTTTGAGTAAAGAATCCTAAGGCTCCTTCACTAAAGAAAGCTTGTCTAGGAAATTGGGTCTCTGGGATTCCTTTCTCAATCCTCATCCATCTGAGTGAGCACTGAGAGGCTTCTGCATCCAGCATGGTTACAGCCTGTGGCAGACTTTGTGTCAGTCATATGGTACCAGATTTACAGGCATACAGAATGCAAAAGTTATGGGTTCACAGAAGCTTCCACCCCGATGTCGGAACAAACTCTAGAAAGGCCAGCACTGTGTTTTTGAAGGAACAATGCATTGAACTGCTAAAGTTAATTTAAATGTTCAGTGGATAACAGTGAACTTGGAGACTCTCCAAAAGTAGAACATCTAAGGGAAGCTACAAAGACTGAGAAAGCCAGCTCAAGATAAGAGCCATAAAAAGAGCAAATGCCAGTGATGTTCTAGGAGTAGGACCAATCCAAGACTTTGGAACTTGTACCTTGACATATCTTACCCTGGGTGTTGGACCTGGAACTTTTACTAGTTTCCCTGCTGGGCTTCCTGCTGGTTTTGGTTCTATTTGTTTCTATTGCCCTATTTCTCCCTGTTGAAATTGGGACGTTTACCATGTGGCATTGTGTGTTAGCAATGTTTAACACTCATTTTGACTTTATGGGGGCTTGAAGTTAATAGTTCCCTATATATCTTGTGGGACTTGGACTTTTCAGCAATGTAAAAACTGTTAGGACGTTGGCTACTCTTACAGATGGAATGAATGATGTTTGCGTAGAGACATGAGCATGAGCTCTTTCGGTGGCAAGGAGCAGGACATGATGATTCATATCTAAACCTCATGCACTCAAAGTTGGAGCTTTTGGAAGGTTGTTGGATTCTGTGGGATTCATTGCTGGCTTTTTGTTAGGAGGTAGTGTCTTTTAAAAAGAGGCAGATCAGGGTGGGCATGGCCTGACGCTAGACGGATATATCTTTCTTTGATGCCCTCCCTTTCTTGCTATCTGCATCTAGGCCACCTTGACACAGCAGGTTTCCTAAGCATCAGGTTCTTTTACTATGCTGCTGACCATGCAAGGACTGAAATTTCAACAAACTGTGAGTCATTCAAATCTCTCCTGAGTATTGTTGGGCATTGAGTCTTAGTAACTAATGAAATAACTACTGCTTCTGTAATCTGTCTTTGCATTGCCATCTCAGTACAGATCAGCCTCTAGCTATATGCTCTTTCTCTCTGTGTCTTTCTCATGGTTTTATTGGTTTCAAAACCTCTATTATTTCCCCTTTATTTCTTTATTCTCTATCGTACCTGTTGTTTGAATCAGTTTAAAAATTCTTGATCCCAGTGGGTTTCCTGAACTTTTTTTTAGTAAAAAAGGCTTGCAGCTGTCGCAGCTATGGAATTGTGGAGCACACACTGGTTCCTGGCCATCATTTACTCAGTGACTGTGTGTGTCTGGTGCTTTAGCTGGTTAAGCGGAGGTATGGATCTCCAACTTCAGAACAACATATAAGATCACAACAGAGATCCTCGCCTGACCAGCAGTTCCGATGACACTCAGAATCTACTAACTCTCAATTCTGCCTTTCTATACATGCAGAAAGCTCTCTTGGGGAGCCTCCTGGCCCTGTCCACCTTTGTGACCTTATGCAGAACCCACTGCTACACCCTACCCCTAGTCCAAGGTCAAGATGACTCCCCTGATGATAAGTCTTCATTTTCAATGTTGATTATGTTATTGTTGCCTGGTAGGTAGACTCTACTGCCATGTCAAATCTTTTGAGTCAATAAATACATGAGAGAAGATACAGAAATGGAGTGCAAAGGGGAGTCTTTAATGTGGCCTGCACGTAAGAAAGAAATTCACATCTCTGTCTGGCTGGAAACTGTCTGGAGAGCTTTTCAAACTTTCCAAAGCTGAAATTTGTCCAAGACCCAATGAAGCATAATGTTTGTTATCAGTGCTGAAGATACAGCAGATCCACGTATGACTCCAACACAAATTCAAGGGTAAGAACTATTGTTTAGTCCAAAGAGGCATCCAGACACTGATGTTCATGCTAAACCTGATGAGTCACCTGCAGGTGCTGCTCAGGGGCCCTGAGGGCAGGTGTCAGAGTCACCTGGCAAGGATGGCCCAGGTGACGCTGAATGTGGGAGTTCTGCAGCCATATGGGCCTTGAGGGTCTCATCAGCAGTTCTCAGCCTTGGCTGAGCAGGAGCTTCAGTTTGTGTATGTTCAGGAACGATGGCAGCATAGGGATCCTGATCTCTGTGCCCTGCAGTGGGGCTTAGCATCGATTTTGTTTGTTTGTTCTACATTGTTTTTGTGTGTTTGTGTGTTGTAGTGTTGGGGATTGAAGCCAGGCTTTTTTGCATGCTGAAAATGAGATCTTCCAACTAACTTGTGGCTGTTCAATAGTATTTTTTTTGTATCCCCAAGATGTTCAGTTCTCAGATGTATTTAAAATAAGAAACTAACGTAAGAGGAAGCAAGCTAAGAAGTACAAAAAAGAGGGAGGGGGGTTTAGCTCAGTGCCTGTTTGGCAAGCATGAGATCCTGAGGTCTGGTACCAAAAGACAAAAAGTACAAAAATTAGGAATTCCTTTAGTTATACTTCATTAAGAGAAAGAAGGCCCAAAACCAGATTAAAGAGAAAGACCATAGTTCTTCTGGAGTTGTTTATTTGGAACTAAAATATAAAAGGATTTGAGTTTGTTTTGGAACATTTAGTGGTCTCAGGGACTTCCCAGTCCTGTAGGTGACCTGAGGGTAAATGGAGCAGCACTGTCACTGTGGCTTCTAAATTTCCTACTGCTGCAGGGCACAGCCTGGCCTGGATATTCTCAAAGCCTGTTCCTGTCTCCTAAGTCTAGTGCTCCATTGGTGATGCTGTGTGGGTTTCTTTTCAGAATGCAAAGATCTCGATGGAATAACACACCCAATACACTCGACATGAATGAGTGGGGTCTGTGTGACCTGTACTTGTGATGAAAAGGGACTTCTATGTTGCAACACGTGAGTGCCACTTCAGGAGTAGCCAAGAAGGCACACAGGTGTCTCAAAAGAACAACTCCTCCTTCATTCAAAGAGTGTCTAGTGTATTGCATTTTCACAGAGGTTTTAGCTTCACAGTAAAATTGAGCAGAGACTTAGATTAATGATCTGTCCCTTCACCTGTACTCACAGTGTCCCGGACTGTCAACACCACCAGCGATGCTTCCTCCAGGTATTACGCCATCAGATCCTGTATGCACATATGATTGTCAGCCAGATACCACAGTCTACAGAAGGGTTCACTCTGGATGTGGTGCAGGTGGTTTATTTTTCAGTCTTGTATCTTTTACTGATTCAGTGCATTTAGTACATTCATACTGCTGTGCAGCATCCCCACCAATCATCCCACAGTGCTTTTATCTTGCACAACTAAAACTCCACAACCATTTAACAATCACTCCCTCCTTGGGTCTCCCAGCTCCTCACAACCACTGTTATTTCTGCATCTACGAGTGTGTCCATGAAGTATTCCAGCTGCTGAGATTACTTTAGTGAATTTAGGATGACGTTCTCCAGGTTTGTCCACACTGCAGTGCATGTTCAAATGTACTTTCATTTCAAAGGCCATAACACAGCACTGTACAGACAGAACACATGTTTATCCATTCTCCTGTGGATGGGCACTTGACTTGTTTCCACCTCAGTCCTAATTTTCTTTACCTATCCATTATATGTATTCTGAAATACCCATATGCATTTAGCATCCTAAGGATAGGGAAACATATTCAATGGTCAAATGTTATTCTAAAATTTGACTTGATGAACATTGTGACTTTGAAAATGGAGGTCTACAATAACATAAATTTCATAAGCACAGTCATAGGGAAGATATGGGAGCTGTCAGGAGTGGTTGCTAGTCTGCTTTGTCCTGTAAACTCTGTGTTTTTTCCCTGCTCATGTTAAACTCAGGGCAGCCAAGAGACCTGCAGGTGTTTCCTGGTGAGTTTCTAGGGATGCCAAAGATGCAGCCCTCGAGGGATGGAGTGCCTACTCCTGCAGCCATGTTCCAGTCAGGCAAACCATTCCCTGCTTCCCAGTCCCTCTAATATTTTCCTGTTCACCAGCCTTGGCTTAGAGGGTTTTCTAAGAATGGTGGTAGTATTTGTTTTATTTGGTTTGTTTTTGCAGTGGTGGGACTGAGCCCATGACTCACACATTCTAGGCAGATGTTCTATCACCGATATTATTCCCTGTCCCTGTCCAAATTGGAGCATCTAGTGAGACAAAATATCTGATGCCCAAAGTGAAGGAAAGAAAGATTTATTTAGCTTACAGTCTTTGGAGGTTTCAGTCCATAGTCAGCTGGTTTCAAGGCGTGACTGAGGGGTAGCCATTCATAGCAGCCACAAGAGTGAAAGGGCAAAAGAGGAAAGCACGCCTCCTTCCCTCCCCTATATTATATGCCATTTTTGCCCCTGGGCAGGTGTAGCAATAACATCACCAATTCCAGCAGTAGACAATGAACCAATAAACAGGTGCTGGATTCAGCTGTGTCCATGACTGCATGAGTAGCTTGAATTCTGGAGTCACACTGACCTGAATCTGATTCTCCTTACCCCATGTCTCTGTGCAACTTTCTCAGTCTCATTCATCCTGGTATTTCTCACTTTAACTTGCAAATTTTCAGGCAGGAGTGGGAAATGCATGGCATTTTACACAGTCAGTCATTCTTCTAGGAAGGATACAAAATTTTACCTGGGCTCAGTCTTTGGCTTCAAGACTCAGACAGGGACAAAGTCATGTGTCCAGCCATCCTTTTCTTCATTAGTGCCACATTGCGTGTCCCACAAGGCATGCTGTTCAATCTTGGGGATGTAGGCTCAACTATCTCACTATCAGAACCAGATTTACCTTCATTTCAACTTTTCCACCACATACCATATTTGTTTTCCCAGAATCTTTTTTTTTTTTTTAATTTTGGAAGTATCAAAACACTGATCCTATTTAGATTCTCTGGGATGATGTTTGGAACCATGGTCACCTCTGCAGGATGCTGATCAGAAATCCAGATAATCAGTCAAAACTGCCTGGGCCAAGGCTGCCTGGGCGGGGCGGTGGGGGGGGGGAGGGGAGGTCTCCTGTCCTCTGCTCTGCCCAGGACCAACCTCATGGAAGCTCAGCTTGCAGACTGCACCTAGGGAGGCAGATGCCAAAGATCATTCAACCTCCAAGTCACGACGTTTATCACACAATGTCTGTGAAGGCCCCTGAGTGTTTCACAGGTGTTTCCCCTCTTGAGCTAGGTCTGAGTAGAATTAACACTGCATCCAGGTTATAGCTCAGCAGTGCAGCACCTGCCTTGTAAGCGTGAGGTCCTGAGTTTAATTCCTGGTACAAAAACAAACAAACAAATAAAACAACAACAAATACCACTGTATCCAGCCATGGCCCCCATGTCCTGCACACAGATGGCAGCTTTATGCAGGTGCTATACTTACCAAAGATGTGTAAGCTATCAGCTGTGCTTCAGTAATCATTGCTTCATTTCTAATTCTTTTCTATTGGAAAATATATGATATGTAAAATTTTCAGTGTAACCATTTTCACATTTAAAATTCATTGGTTTTGAAAATATTCATATTTTAAATCATCCCTCTATCTCTAAAATTTCTGTAGTAGTTTTTTTGTTTGTTTGTTTGTTTGTTTGTTTGGGTTGATCCTAGGGTTTCTGCTACTCTGACTAATTATTTCCCTCAGCTGCTGCCCACATGTAGCCTTCTTGCCGCATTTAACGTTAGGGTTTCTTCCCTCAATACCTCAGCAGAAGCCGTGGGCGTGAGCACCCACACTGGGTTCATTCATTCCTTGTCGGGGAGCTTGGGTAATTCTACACTAAACAACGCTGCTGGGAACATGCCTGTGTTTTCATCTTTGTTCTCCTCTCTTTAAGGCTCTAACTGTAGGGAATTGCAGGGCCACATGGAGGTATAGATGTGATTTTTAAGGAACCATCAGGGCATTTTCCATTGTAGCTGTACCATCTCACATTCACATGCCAATACAACCAGTTCTGACTTGTAAAACATTCTGAATGCCATTTTTTTTACATGTGTGATAACAATTGCATTAATTATAGAAATATTGGTGGGGCTGGGGATATAGCTCAGTGGCAAGGAATCATTACTATCCTATCGTCATTTTTCTTTTTTACATTGTTTTGCATACTGTAATAGCAAACTTTACATTACCATTCTGTGGTGCCATTTGCCAAATGAATAGTGCAGCATTACTCTTCTATCTCTTAAAAATAGTTCCAAATATTTTCTAGTGCAATTGAACCAATCTTTAGTCTTAAATAAGGCAGGACCTTCGAATCTAAGGCGGATTCCAGAGTGTGCTCCACTCACGGGGCGTGTGCTCCACTCACGGGGAAATGTTCCCAGGGGAGCCTGTAAAGCCAGGTGCCTGCATCGCTGCCAAGCACCCCCATCCTGATGAGCAGCTGCTGTTCTCATCTTCAGTGAATAAACAGAGGCTGCAGGGGTCAGTGTGCAGGGGCTGCAGAGCGAGCACTGGGAGCCACTGTGGTATAGAAGACTGAGGAAAAGGCTCAAAATCTCATCTTTTGTTAAAACAGAAGTACGACATCCCTTCATGGCAGGAAATAATGTCCTAAGGGACGCTGGTTCTCACCTCTTCTGTCCGTTTAGAGAATTTTATTTCCTTGTGCTTAGGGTAGTTTTCACTGAGGTCAATAAAGACTAAATTGAACACCCTTGAGATAGGGGTGGATTTTTCCTGCATTGTGACACCAGGTTGAACATCTTTCTTGGGTCTGTGACTCTGTTCTGGGTACCTCCTCGCCCGTTTTTATTGGCATTAACCAATGTGCTAACAGCTCGCCTTGCTGGGTGGGGCAGCACTTTTTACCATATCCCAGCTGAGGCAGTGCTGACCACTTTCTCAGCGAAGAATGTGGGAAGAAATGGTTTGCAGGAGACTCCCTAACCACAGTGAGTGGCCGACCCACCCTGGTCCTGTCTCCCTGTCCCTTGTGTTCAGTGCATGCAAGGAAGAGTACAGGACCCATGTGAGGGCTGATCTATGTGTCCCTATGACACAGGTGATTCCAGTTGTCTGTGGATCCACCCAAGACCCTCAGACAAGGCGTCCCACAGTTAGTGAGGGGTGTCCAGTCCATCCCAGAAGGGTGAGCTGCATTGTTAACAGAGCTGCTGGGGCACAATGGTGGGACTTCTGTCATTTATGTCCTTCTAACAGGCCTTGGTGTTTCTCCATTACAGAGCTGAAACGCCTGTGTATTATGATAAATTAAACTGTCAAGCCATTTTCCACATGAATAACTGTTCCTACACTGTTGCCCAGCGCTGGGAGCCGTGGAAACCCCTGTCCTGTCTGTGACCGGATACTTGATGTCCTGAAGGATCCAAATTACCGACCTCATGCCTCAGTCTGATTTGGCCACTAAAATCTCTGATTATGTCATTCTTCTTATTAATAAAACCTTTCTTGAGCAAATCCTTGAAAAGGCCTGTTCTTGAGTATTGCTAATTACGTGTATAGTGATATAAGGCAAACAGCAAAGCACAGAGGCATGTAAAAATAATATAGAAAAATAATAACTGTGATTCAAGGCTTGGCTGCTGGGGCAACTTGCTTCCCGTGCTGACAGAGAGGGCTCTGTGTGCCCACTGCAGCATGAAAGCCACAAGTTTGCCCCACTATCCTACATCCAGCTACCTCTGAAAAGCTCTGCTATGAGCTCATGAAGGTTTTGGGGCTATAGCATTGATATAAGCATAACACATAGTTTTTATTGACTTAATCATTAAAGCAGATTGCTTCACAATTTATGCCAGATAATCTGCATCATTATACCACTCTGTAAGTGAGCAGGGCAGGTGTTAAAGTCAGAGTGTTACATTCACACTGCTCTGCAGGTGTCACCCCCATCTACCTGTAAAACATGCATTGCTCCATACAAAACTCTGTACCTATTAAACAGTCACTCCAATGGCTGCCATCATCTCTTTATCGCCGCCATTCTCTTCCTGTAGCTATGAATCTAACTCTTCTGTTGATGAGTTTGACGTTATTCATTGGGAGGAATTACTTCTCATGTTCTCTAACATAGTGAGACAATCGGGGTGACAACTAATTTAAGGTTTCATAATATCTTAGAAGAGAGTATATTTTATGTTCTTTACACTAGGAAATATTGTTATAGGTTCATGTCCCAGTTACCTTGATCTAGTTATCATTCCTGGTGTACATGTGTTGACAATTCACATTTCATACAATGTGAATTTTCATATTCATATAATTACTATATGTCAACTACAAATAAAACTGCAAAAAAAGAAGTTGACTGCTTTTGATTGAGTATATGAATGGAATCAATGTATGTTATATTTTAAGATGTGCATTTCTATATGTGAATGTTAAAGATATATAATGTCTACCTTACAAAGAAAGACCTCACCCAGAATCAGTAGCATATTTTCCTCCCTCTACCATGTTCAAATGTTTCCATTTTCTCATATATTAAATGTGAGTAGAGAAGCACAGATTGCATTTAGTTATGTGATTCTTTAACCAACTTTAATCCTAAATAATACATCAGCTGTTTTGAACTTCCATGGCCTTGATGCTTTAGAAGTTAGGGCAATTATTTCACAGAAATAATTCTTTGAAAAGAATAAGCTGTTCATTTTTTTAAAACAAGAACACTGAAGGGAGAAAACGTATCCCTCCAGGAATTTATCATTTTTGAAGAGCTTTTATTTCTTGGCTAAAGTTCTGTGCATTACCACCTTCTGTTGGTTGAAAAGCTACAAGTAACCACTAAAATATTAACATTTTTTTCTTCAATCAAAACTATGCCTGTAGGAAATATTTGGAGATGCTTCAATATTCTATTCCTTATTCAACTTCCAATCACTAATTGCTTCATCCTTTAAAATGTCCACATTTCAGTATGTACCACATAAAATAAATCTCACCAATTTTAAATGTCCATGTGAGTGAGTAGTCACCATCACAATAAAAACAGAACATTTATATCATCTCAAAAGATCGGAAGTTGGTTCTTTCAAACAACAATTAGGAATAACAGACCTGAACTGGAATGTATTATTTATGTTTACTGAGCACTAAGCCCTATCTCTCTCTGGACCTCCATGATATTCATGATAATGCTTGGGTGGTTCAGATCATCACAGTGTAGAAGAAGCAGAGCTCACAGATGTCTGTGATATTTACAGTAATGTCATTCAGTGCATGGCTATAAAAGGAGGTAGAGACACCAAGCATTGGAAGCACTTTGAATGGGATAGTGAAGTATCAAAACAGAGAAAGAAGGAAAGCTAGAATAAAAAGAGCAGTTATCGCCTAAGGTAGAGGCTGCTCCCAGCACAGACCCACAGATCATGGTATTCTTTCAAACACATTAAAATTTTCACAGGAAGAAGCCAAGAATATGGTGGCAGCTGGGTCTTATTCCTACATGTGATAGCCTACAACATTGTCCAGGACATGTGGCTCCCTCACCGGGACCTGGCCCTGAGTCTGAGAGAGTTACAGGAAAGTGCATCCCCATTTATTAATTCTGCAGTTACTGCAGTTGAGGAGACAGAGCTATTTTGTGAAATGCATAACATCATGAAGAGGATGAAGCTAAGGATGGGGCAGGTGCAGTGTGGTGGTCTCTCCACTCCCAATGTCCTCACCGCGAGCCCAGTGGGATTGTTGTCCAATCGCTGCATGGTCCAGAGTCAGAGACAATAATAAGAGGATCTCACCACTCATGGTACTTTGGGAGCTGCAGCCAGTCTGAAACTTGGAGGATGCCGGTAGTGGCAAGGACCACAGTAGAGTGCGATATTCTCAAAGGTTCACCCTTAAACTTTCATCTCCCCAGCATGATAACCTGAGGGAACCACAGGACAGAAAGTCTCAGGGGAGTGGGTCCAGGAGACAGGTGGCAAGCAGTGGTCCAGAAAACTTGGCACAGTCAAAGGGCACAAGAGAAACAAATGCAAGAAAGAAACTCAGATAACTGGAGCACATTGGACCTGTGAGCGCTTAGGGTGGAGAGAATCTTCCTGCATTCAGTGAGGTAACTCCTCCCTGACCCTGGCTGCCACTCAAATAATAAGACTCTGAGCGAGTTGAAACATGGGAACCTGGAGTTCCGGAGATGGAGAGAGAAGATTAGGGTAAATCTGGTTTTCAGGGTCATGTGGGGTTGGTAACTGCCTAGCTGTGATTTAATGACAGAAGCAGTAAATTACTCACCATGGACTCTGAAAACCCAAAAGGCTACTTAACACGTTGTGAAACACAGTGACAGAGAAAAACTGCACGAGAACACTCATTTCACTGAACAAGTTAGGAATTTGCCCATTTTCTCTCCTTTTCTAATTTTTTTCTTATCTCTGAATTCATATTTTGTTTTGCATGAAAAGATCGTCTGTACGCTTTGCGTATTGCCTTTCTGTTTTCACACCATAACACGGTCCATTGATATGATATATATTCCAACACCCACAATTTCTACTTGCTTATATCTGAAATTTGTTTGACTAAAAAACACCTGGATATGGTCTCCTTTATTTCTTGCCTTATGCCCCTTTGATACCCATTTCATTCTCTCTTTACTTCTCCCCACATGTCTACTTCTAACTCTCTACACTCTTTTATTCTTTCTTTTATTTTTATTATGGCATTAATTTCTCTTTTCTTTCCTCCATTCTTTCCCCCTACTATTACTTCTTCTCTTTAATCTATAATATTTGAAATGATCTGAATAGCATTACTGCTTAATTTCTTAACCTACTATATCATATGTGCTCTGTATTTTTCATTGTGTTAAATACTAAAGCAAACTGTCCTTAAATTCCTAGGTATGAAGCAATCTGTGGTTAGCTTCAAAATGTTGATGTTAGTGGAAGTTTCTCTCTTATTTCAAAGGAGTACCAGGAGCTGAACCTGGTACCCACAGCAGTAGAGTGGAAACTGTCACACAGAAACAACCCACAAGCCAGGACACACCGCAAGAACCTACACAGCAAATGTACCCCACACAACAGAGGAACATTCTATCCCATTGCTCTAAAGACATTAATACATCACAACAAATATGAGAAACCAAGATAAACTATGCCTTCAAAAATACTTGCATCCCAAGTGACTGATCCACAGACACTGATGCTGATGAAATTGCATGCAAAGAATTTAAAAAACTGATAGTTAAATTGATCAATGACATTAAAGAAGAACAAACAGATGATTGAATTAAGGCTATGAAAGTCACATCCATAAAGAGACAGATATTATGAAAAAGAGTCAAGGAGCCTCAGGCACTCCGTGGATGAGGAGAGAGGCTCTGTCCCACCCCTATTGCTGACACTGGTGCCTCATGAGCACGGCAGGACAGGAGAGAGGCCCTGCACTGTCCCCCCTGCCTACACCAGCACCTCTCACGCCCTGCAGCACAGGGCAGCAGAGGTGATGACTGAAAGACTGACCTGATTGACAGTAAGACCAAAACCCAAGATGAGGGTTTTGCTCCAGGACCAAGGTGTTACTCTACTGCAGACTGGCTGAGAGACAGCCTTGGGATGTAGGCTTGGAGGGTAAGAATGGGACAGAGGTCTCGGGAGATGCTCTGAGAAGCTCAAGTGCAGGCCAGGTAGATCACAGGGCCTGTATTCTGTGGTGGGAATCTGGGTTTGGTGGATATAATCTTGGGGTGCCTGAAGGAGCTGGAACTTACTTCTGTGGTCTGCTTGAATTTTTGCACCACTGTCTACATTCGGTAGAAACTACTGGTCTGTAACTAGTTTACTGTAGATTACTATCTGAGTTGCCTGAGTTTCTACACTAAAATTATAGACTCCTCTGCTCTGGTCAAGGGTGATTCATGAGTAGTTTTTAGGGTTTATTACAATCCAGTTCATATTTGATGCCATTGTTGTCACCGACTTTACCACTATATCCAAGGAGACACAGCTAGTACTGTCAATGTTTTTCTCTATATACAACAATTTGGATCATCCAAAGTCATGAACAATTCTGAGGCTAATTCCCAAAGAACTGCTGTGCTCATGACCATTCAGATAGAAATGAGAACAACACTGGACTGGACTAGGGGCTGTACCTGTTCCCTTCTGGAAAAGAATTTGTCTATACACACAGCACAGCTGTCACAGAGATGTAGAGGCTGCTTTGACGGAAAGCTGACTCCTCATTTGGCTTTCAGATGCCTTCATGAAGCAGGATAAAAACATTGGCACCTCTGCCTCCATTTTACATCTCTCTCCAGTGATACCAGCCCCATTGGGTCAGATTCCTGCTCATTTCTTCAATTAGACATTTTCATTATTTAAGGACTGTTCATTCAAAAGTTTGCTCAAGTGCCAGTTCTCACAAGACTGCAATAAAAGGTGATGGAATAACTAATATGCTAGAGGGAATTTCAAGATAACACAGAACTCAGGCTGTATCTCAGATATTGTTGGTTATTTGATAGACAGTTTTACAACGAAAATTTTAAAAAGCTGTTAGAAGTTTGAACAGTTTTTTTGCAGAAAATGCACAGGATAGAAGTTATCATCAAGGACAAGGTTGTTGCTGAAGAGATTCTTACCTTTAAAAATCAGCCATAACGAAGCCATCCTGAGGGGGTAAATTCTAGGAGCATGGAGCTGCTTGTGAGCAAAGCTGTTGTCAGTGAGCAGAGCCAGACACTATGTTACAAGATGCACAGAATGCCCTATACAGGCAATTTCCCATCATTCTGCCAACCATGCTTATGTTAGCTCTGTGTCCTGGGTTAATTCACAAACTATTTTTTAAAAAACGAAATGTGGACTTTTCCTTACCTGGGTTTACTGAAAGTCAAAACAAGGAAAAAGGAAGATACACACATATCTAAGTAGTGCAACAGATCAAAGGAGAAAGGACTAGATTAAATGAAATATCAATAAGGATTTAATCTGGCCTATACTCAAAGAGAGTGTTATTATAGTAGACAAACAAGGACAACAGTTGAGGTAGGTGAGTGTTCTGTGTTTATTTCCCGCACCCCCAATTTACTGCTTGGTAATGAGAAGGCATCCACAAGTATTTCATACTGAAATTCGTCCCCTCTCACCACCATCCTCTTCTTCCACATGCCTCTGAGTCAGCACCAAATCATTTCTACAGAAATGAAGAAACGACTCACAGTTCAGCTACTCATGGCAACTGGATGTGCACGACACACGCCACAGACAGCAGCTTTAGGAGAAATGGGCTTTGGGGCATCAGCCCATATAGTCCCAGGCTTAAACACAGACACAGAATACTTCACACATCCCAGACTGAAGAAGCTGCCACAGGCCAGGAGGAAAAGTTAGACAGGGAGCCACGGGAGTGAATCCTTGATGTGGTCTTGAGACTTAGAATATCCTTGTCTATTTCCCCACCAGGGCTGGGTGTCAGAGGGGAGGGTGTGGGTAAGGACCCGAGATGAACATCTGTCTGTGTGCAGGGGAAAAGAAGCCGTATGCATTTTCCATGCAGCCCAGGTCTGCAGACATGAAGGAGGTCTTCGATTGCTTCCACACCAACATGCCTGGTCACAGCAGCAGTGTGCAGTAGGCACAGCACCAGTTCTCTCCCTAAGCACCCAGGGAGTGCATCTATAATGGTACCCCGGGGCTCTGCAGAGGTCTCAGATCCTGTAAGGAAGTTGCAGTTAGGATGCGTAGTTGGATCAAATGGAAGCATATTCATAGGCCCTGTCTCCTCTGACCCTCAGCCCCTCCACCTCTCCTCCACTGGGTCAGAGAGCAGGATCTTCTCTCCTTGAATAAGTGACCATTTTCCCACTGCATCAATGTTGCCTTCTGGTGAGTTCCTACCTAGGCATTCATCCCAAATATCAAGTCTGGTTCAGAAAGGGAGAAAAATCAAAACTCCTTAAGTTTAGGTGCCTTCTTTTCAGGTAAAATACTGCTTAAATGTGATACTTTCAACATATTCGATGATGGAAATATTTTATGTGTTTTTTTGTGAATGAAACTGCTCTACTCTTCAGATTTGTCAAAGTTCTGCCAACTGAACATTTAAGATGGTAAAGTTTTTTTCTTTGTACACAACAACACCATGATGATTCTTCAAAGGTGAAGAGTGCTAAATGGAAAAATTTGAAATTTAGTGAGTTACAAAACACTGTATCATATCCACAAGCTTTCTAAAATTTATTAATCAGTGTTATGGTTTATGTCTTAAGGGTCCCCCAAAACCTCATGTCCTGAAGGCTTGATCCTCAATGCAGTGATGGTCATAGTTGGTTTTTGAGAGCTCATTGGATCACAAGAACTATGATCTTGGGACTGGATTGCGGATTTGTTCACAGTTTTATGGCTTCTTGAGTTTCCAAAGAGAATACTTGCCACTTAAGCATCTCCTTCTCTCTGTCTCTGTCTCTCTCTCTTGCTCAGCCATTGTAACCTTAGCAGGATTTTTCTACCATGTGAAGATTAGTGTCTGCACAGTCCAAAGTAATGGGACCAGCACACCATGGTCTGAAAACTCTCAAAGTGTCAGTTTTTCTACCTCTGTTTATCTCAGGCATTTTGTTACAATGTGGCAAATCTTTCCAACACAAAATTGGTAATAAAAAGTGAGGTTATGTCACTGATTATACCGAACAATGTGGTTCAGTTGCATTGGGAATGAGTTTGCCCTAGGAAATTGCACACAGTCCAAGAAGCAGGCTGGAAAAATGTTAGCCTCAAAAATCACAGCTTAATCGACAGTTATGGTATGAGCTCACAGGATGAGAATCTTATAAGAATTTTGGCTGTAAATTATGTTATCATAAACTTTGTTCAGAGGAAGCTTAGTGGTTCAGGGTTTCGACCTATCATGTCCCACCACTTGCCCCAAATAAAGGGAAGAATTACTGATCTGATAGAAAAGTAGTGTATTCATTAAAGTCATCTAGGAAGGAACAGAGAAAACAAAATACCCCAGTTTTGTCTTCATTGTTTTAAATGAGCTACATGATATGAGATTAAAGACTGTCAGAGGTATCCATCACTAACCATTCTCAGAAAAACTGTGCACTAGTGGATCATTACTTTAGGAATGGACACTGAGAACCTAATCAGTAAGAAAAAATGTTACTGTTGGCTGGGAGCAGTTTCAACCTCTGTCATAGGAGGCTTGTGAATCTCAACAGCTCTTACTGAAATCTAACTTGATTGGAGGAGAGAATGACTCAGAGAAAAAGGCAATTCAAAAAAGACCATATGGAGTTATTGTTTCAGATTTAGGGCCTTGAGCAGACTTCTGTGTGGCACCAGGAGGGCTGGAACAGGTTGGTGTCTATGTTGGATGTTGACCATATGCTAAGTATGACTCCACCGCAATTCATGAAAATAATTTCACTAGGTGTGGAAGTTAAAAAAAATATATATTCCCCAAGATGAATATGTTCATTATGTATTACAAACATGTATTAATAAAAATAATGAAAAGAACATACCATAGTTATAGTGTCTTCTCTTTATCCTTGATGATGGAAGAGTGACAGTTTTAGATGAGCACTCTTTAAATGGCTAACACATTTATGTATAGAGTTGAGCAGGAAGCTGACCCAAAGTTTAAGGTATCAAAAGAGAGAGATACAAAATGGAGGCAGGGATGTCAAGGTTTTAGCCTGTTTTGAGTTACTCAGAGAACATTTGCAGGCCCAAGAGAGGAGTCAGAATTCAGTCAGTCAACCTTTAAATCCTGTGAAAACTGTGCTCATGAGGATTCAGTTGGAGATGAGGATGCCTTTGGGAATGGTACCTGAGGTCATGCCTGCTACATTCTGGGTCATTTTCCTCATGCCCCCAAGATTGTATACAAGGTTGAGTTTAAAGGTGATGGAATAAATTAATTCTGGAGAGGTAATTTCAGGACAGAACCATGTTATGGCAGTTCCACAAATATTGCTTTCCATTTTCCATATCCATACTACTGAGAAAGTTTAAAAAAACAGAGGGAACTATTTAATGAATCTTCACTTTTTCCACAAAAACGTTAGGTTTATCGCGGTATCTGGGGAAGGTGTGGTTGTTGAAGTGATTGGCACCATTAAAAAGAACCCAAGTGCTTTACACAAGGACTTAGCTCAGATGTCCTGAGGGCACAGGTGCCAGGAACTTGGTTCTTCTTCCAAGTAAAGGGGGAGGCAGGGAGCAGAGTGAGTCCTAAGAGAGGCCATATTGGTTTTAATGCTAAGCCTCAGAGTGAGGGTTGATCTGGAGAGACCCAGACAGAGGGAGATGGATCCTCTTGACACAGGAAGAAATTAAAACGTAAAAAAGCTCGTCAAATATTTCGGGACTACAACTGAAACAGCTAAAAATTAAGGGACACAGCGTTTTCGCAGTGATTTGCCAAGTCTGTGCCAGCTTGAATCCGTGCAGCTGGCAGAGCCGCCCAAACTTGTTCCCGCCACCACTCATAGGAAGCATAGCAGCTCTGAAGTTGGGGGTTGGTGAGCCCAACAGAGAGCGGAGCCATTGGAGGAACCTTTGTTGATCCATGGTCAGTGCTGGGAATGAGACTCCCCCCAACACGGGAAGGGCGCGACCAGGTGGGCGACATGTTGGAATCGGGCAGGAGGAGCCTGAACTGGGAGCGATAGTGACTTAGTTGGTTGCTCCCTCCCCAGAGCAGATTCATGCGATTTGCTTGGACTGGGTCACCCCCTTGGCCGGGACCCAGTGAGCCATTCCAAATCGATTTCCTGCACCTAGCAAGTACTAACCTGGTGAAGGCAGCTGAAGTTTGGTTGGCCCGGTGGGGAGGGGCAGGCACAGGCAGCAGCTGCTTACACCTCAGTGACAAGAGCAGGCAGGAGAGGACAGAGGTCCCTTGCCAGTGTGCTTTGTAGGAAACGTGGCCAACAGGGAAGGGGGCTGGGACCTGCACTGTAACCCGTGTGGAGGAAGCCAGGGCCATGACAGGAGAGAGAGGCAAGAGGAGGCCCCAGCCCAGAACCCTGAGAGCACTGATCCAGGAGAAGGAAAAACAAGGGAGACTGAGGGCGGCAAACACACAACATCAGACATGGCTTCAATGGACATTAAGAGATATCTTCAGGACCTTGTAGGAGAGCTCAAAACTGAAACATTAAATCAGGTAAAGCAGGATATGAGTAGAGTAATAAAAGAAATGCTCTCAGGAAGCATCTCTCAGGATGATACAGATGGAAGAAGGGAGGAACACAAAAATGGAGAGAAACATTCAATAAAGAATATAAAGAAAATATAGAATACCTGAAGCAGATTCAAAGACACTACCAGGAAATTAAACACTCCATTGAAAGCTGGCAAAACTCCTTAAAAGAAACTAAGGATAAACTATCAAAACTTGAAGACAAGTTTGCAGTGTGTGATCATGAAAGGAAAGATCTCTTAAAAATAACAAGGAAACAGGCAGTAACAATTCAAAGGCTAGAAGATGACAAGAGAATCTACAATTTAAGAATAAGAAACATGAACATATAATAATCAAGATGCCAGAAATTCAATATAAAAACAGAATATTAAAAGCCATCAGAGAAAAGAAACAGATTACCTATAAAGGTAAGCCCATCAGAATCACTGCTGACTTCTCAACACAGACCATCAGATCAAGAAGAGCTTGGAGCAAAGTATTCCAAGCCCTGAAAGAAAATAACCTCCAGCCCAGATTGATGTACCCTGCAAAACTGTCACTAGAAATTAATGGAGAAACAAGATGCTTCCATGACAAAGAGGAACTGGGCGAGTTTGTGACCACCAATCCAACCCTACAGAGAATACTGA